>OX453302.1:32996221-33277364 GCA_949710035.1 Crambus lathoniellus | reverse complement strand
TCTTGTCAAAAGAGTACTAGAAATCGAGTTTCATCAAAATCGACCGACAAGAAAAAAAGGTGGCCGCCATCTTGGATTTTAATTTTTTTTTACATTGCGTTACTCTTTTCTTGACGAAATAATACTAAAAACCAAGTTTCATCGAAATCAGCCCACAAACAAAAAAGTTGGCAGCCATCTTGGATATTTTATATTTTTAACAGTGCGTTGTTGTTTTCTTGTCAAAATTGTACTAGAAATCGAGTTTCATCAAAATCGGCCCACAAACAAAAAGTTGGCCGCCATCTTGGGTTTTTTTTTAACATTGCGTTACTCTTTTCTTGACGAAATAGTACCAAAAACCGAGTTTCATCGAAATCAGCCCACAAACAAAAAAGTTGGCCGCCATCTTGGATTTTTTAATATTTTTAACAGTGCGTTGTTGTTTTCTTGTCAAAATAGTACTAGAAATCAAGTTTCATCAAAATCGGCCCACAAACAAAAAGTTGCCCGCCATCTTGGATTTTTTATTTTTTTAACATTGCGTTACTCTTTTCTTGACGAAATAGTACCAAAAACCGAGTTTCATCGAAATCAGCCCACAAACAAAAAAGTTGACCGCCATCTTGGTTTATATTTTTTTTAACATTGTGTTACAGTTTTCTTGTAAAAATAGTACTAAAAATCGAGTTTCATCAAAATCTGCCCACAAACAAAAAAGTTGGCCGCCATCTTGGATTTTTTTTTTTTTTTTACTTTGACGACATTTGACGACTTCCGTGGCCGAGTGGTGTACGCAACGGTTTTCAAGGTGCCGCTATCTCTAGAGGTCCCGGGTTCGATCCTCGGTCGGCTAAATATTGAAAACGAACTTTTCAAATAATCAAATTTCTAGCGCGTACCTTTTTAATAACAAATAAGTTTCGATTTACCGGTGTTAAAAAATGCCCATTTTCAAAAATTTATTACTCGGTAACCAAGTGGAATTAAAACACGGGAGTTCTACTCTTGCATTTGTAAAGCTTAACTCTTTTCAATTATTGAAAAAAAGGGGGATGTCCGATTTTACGGGTTTTGGAAACACCGTGCATGGCCACCAAAGTCCACCAAAATCGCTGTATCGAACTGTTTTTTTTTCATGACAGATAATGAATTTCCTAACAATTTTTATATGAAAAAACTGACAAATGCGCAGTTATTGAGAATAAAACTAGTTTTTTTTGTATGAAAAAATATTAGTTTGCGTCGAGATTGCATCACATGTTAAAGAAGGCTAAATACTATTAGTATCTACTTACGTAGATTAACAAAAATAGGCGAATCCAAAAAATTAAGTGATTTTTTATTTCTTTTTGATAATTTTTGTTTCAAATGACTAATAACGTTGCAGGCCTCAGAAGCCATAGCCAGTTAAATATATATGAAAAACGTTTCTACAAAGTAGCATTATATCAAATATTACTTTTTTATAAAGCTATTTTATAAAGCTTACTATTTCTCACGCTAGAGTTTTTGTACAATATTTAAATTTATAAGTTTTTATAGGTACCTACTTCGAGTCTTGTATTGTAACTATACATTATTAACTTAAAATGTAGCCATATTGTTGAGTTTACAATAACTTATTATAATTTGTTAAAATTTTGTAATTTACTAGACCTAAGCAAATTGTAAACTTGTTCATGGTTCTGTAATAAATAAAAAATAAATAAAAAAAAGCTACTAGCTGCTCGATCGGCGAAATTTGTACCGCCTTATCGACAGCACGCCACCTACCGGGTCCAATTGTAAATCTAAATCTTTCTGGAATCCGCCTGAAGACGCAAAAAAAAATCATTGAAATCGAAACTGTTTAGGAGGACTTCAGTTACATACACACGCACAGAAGAGTTATATATATAAAGAATTCACTGCTTACAAATAATTAAAAACGATCGTCGGTAACAAAAACAAAAAAACAAGTGTAATGTAGCGGTCATATTAAACAAGTTCCTTCCTTCCGTTTTTAAATGCCGGCGCCGCGGCCACTCGGATAAACAATAGCGAGCGGCGGCGACCGACGGATCACGCGAAAATGAACTTTAGCTTGAACGACGCATGATTCGTTATTATCTGACGTAGCGAAGATTTTGTCGATGCCGCGATCACACTTGAAATTGTTATACAATAATAAGTCTAATGTAGTGCGCGCAGAAGTTTAAATTGCTTTGACGCTTCAAAACCCTGTCGCAGGGTAAGACTTAAAAGGGTTTTTCGTTTATGGTAAGCGCTTACCCGAATTAACTTGATTCATTTGGTTACCCTGTCAATACGGTAAGTCGATGATATGCTTATCAATTTGAAAGGGTTTGTAGAAACAAGTCTTTAAAATACCCTATAAAAACCCGGGTTAGGGTAAGCGGTTCCGGTCCCTGGTTGTGATAAGTTCCTCGACCAGCGCGTCCAAGGCCGTCGAGCGATCGCGCGACAACGGACATGGTGCTACTCGTGCTTGGGCCTGCACATGCAGCGCGAATGTACCCAAGCGCACCCATGCCGATTTTGTAAGGGCAACCACCATCCCCTCCTCTGCATGAACAGCCCAGAGGGCGGCGGAGCGCCGCAGCGCGTCGCTGCAGGATCACCTCGTATGGGTGGGGGGCTCGGACCCCCCGCGGTGTTTGCATCCCGCAGCAGTTCTAGTGGCCACCAGAGTGGCCCCAGACGCTCTCCGCCACGTTTGGACCCTCAAACGGGCGGGGGTCCCAGGGACCCCCCCATGGGAAACCGATCCCCAAGGATGGGGATGAATTATGCGAGCGTTGCCGGAGGTCGTAGAGGCCCCCCGCGACGTTTTGAGCCTCGCACGGGCGGGGGTCCCACGGACCCCCCCATGGAAAATCGGTCCCCAACTAGGGGGTTCGATTTTGCGAGCGATGCGGGAGGTCGTAGAAGCCCCCCGCAACGAGTTGAGCCTCGCACAGCCGGGGGTCCCCGGGACCCCCCTTCTGAAAATCGGTCACCGTGCCCCCGCGACTATGGGGCGACGTACACGGTGGATGATAGGCACCGATTCTCGCCGCCGCTCGCCGAATACCCGCGTTTGGAGCGGCGCCCGCCCCGTCTTCAAGGGGCCGGGAGATATAACCAGCCTGATACCGGGCGATTTGGACGTAGGCAGTATGTGGGAGACTGGGACCCACTGGATCGCTATGAGCGACCCCCTTACCATGGGGGGACGTCTGGGGACCCCACATACTAGCAATCAACGTGTTTACGGTCGATTGTAGCCACCCCTCCAGAGACCGTTTTGTTGCCCACGGCCTCTGTGCTTGTCAGGGGATTGAACGGCGACCTTGTGGAAGTTCGCGCCTTGTTGGATTCCGGTGCTCAGGGGTGTGTGGTGTCATCTTGGTTAGTTAGGCGGTTGGGCCTCAAGGTGCACCCCCACACGGAAGGCGTGAGAGGTGTTGGCGATGTGAAAGTCCCCGGGTTGTTAGGGCATGTTGACTTCACATTTACATCACGTAATAAGTCCACGCCAGGCATTAAGACCTCGGCGATTGTGTTGGACACAGTTGTTGGCCGTCAACCTTCAGTTGACTTGGAACCGAGTATGTTGTCTTTGGTGTCTGATTCCCCACTCGCCGATCCAAATTTCTTCCGCCCAGGCCCGATTGATGCTCTCCTTGGAGCCGATGTCCTGGGGCGAGTTTTGTTGACGGGGAAGCGAGTTTTGCAGCCAGATGGCTTGGTAGCTCTGCAGACGACACTCGGTACAGTTGTGATGGGCCCTGCTCGCCGCGTTTTGGATTCCCTTGATGAGGATCGCGGTCTTGTTTTTAATGTGTCTCTCTCCGAAGTGGTGCAGAAGTTTTGGGAGGTTGAGGAACCTCCACCAGCCCCGCGGGTTGACCCAGTAGCGGATGAATGCGAGTTGTATTACCAGAATAACACTGGTCGCCTCCGCTCTGGTCGTTTGATCACCCGTCTCCCCTTTCGTGCCGGCCGACCTCCTCTGGGCGAATCCCGACCGCTAGCGGAACGTAGGCTAGTGGCGATGGAGCGTCGCATGAGCAAGGATCCGGTCTTCCACCAGAAGTATGTTGAATTCCTGCGGGAGTATGAGGAGTTAGGGCACATGTCCGTGAGCGATTTGGATTGGCGCTCCGTTGAGCACTTCTTTCTGCCGCACCACGCCGTTTTGAAATCCGGAAAGATTCGGGTGGTCTTTGACGGTTCCGCTCCCACCTCTACTGGAGCGTCCTTGAACCAGTGTCTGCATGTAGGTCCCAAGCTGCACACGGAGATCTCAGACATTTTGACCAACTTCCGGCGGCACCAAATTGTATTTATGACTGACATCCGGATGATGTTCAGACAAACGGTCATCCATCCAGAGGATAGGAGGTACCAATTGATTTTGTGGAGAGAGAGTCCTAGGGACCCCTTGTTGATTTATGAATTGAATACGAATACGTACGGTTTGGCTTCGAGCCCGTTTGTTGCGATTCGTTCTTTGTTGGAGTTGGCCGAGAAGGAGCGCTTGAGATACCCTCGCGCCTCCGCCATTTTGGCCAGTGACGTCTATGTGGATGACATTTGCACGGGCGCCTCATCTGTCTCAGAGGCGATTGTCCTGAGAGACGAACTCACCGCCCTTTTGAAGTCGGGAGGTTACGAGTTGAGGAAATGGATATCCAACTCGCCTGATGTACTGGTAGGTTTGCCCGTAGAGCACCAGCAGGACCCCCACCTATTCGAAAATGTTGATAATCCCCATGTGGTGACCGTCCTTGGCGTACAGTACAAACCGGTCTCTGACACTTTCACGTATTGTGTGGATTTACGACCACCGAAAGTCTGGACCAAGCGTTTAGTATTGTCTACTGTCGCACGTACCTTTGACCCCAATGGGTGGATTTGCCCCGTGCTGTTTATGGCCAAGTGTTTCTTGCAACGGTTATGGGCTTCGGGTGTGTCGTGGGATGAACCCCTCTCGGACGAGTTACTCCGAGATTGGTCGAGCTTCGTTTCATCCCTCCCCGAGATTAATGAAGTGCATTTGCCGAGGCTATTCCTCCCTTCTGAAAATTGTAAAGTTACTCTTCACGGCTTTTCCGATGCCTCCGAACGTGGATTTGCTGCGGCCGTGTACCTCCGCACCGTTACTGTTGACGGAGTTGTTGCTGTGCATCTGGTGATAGCGAAAAGCAAAGTCGCTCCCCTTCGGACTCGTCATACGATCCCGAGGTTGGAATTGTGTGGAGCTGCCCTCCTAATGCGTTTGTTGAACCACGTATGGCTCACATTAGGTCGATCTATTGCGATACAAGAGGTTTATGCTTGGACGGACAGTCAGGTCGTCCTTTGTTGGTTGAAGGCTCCGGCGCACACCTTGGACGTGTTTGTGGCCAATCGAGTGTCGCAGATTTGTAATTCCGACATCGAGTTGATTTGGAGACACGTGCCGGGAACCATGAATCCCGCGGATTGTGCGTCTCGGGGTTGTGTAGCCCCAACCCTAATTAACCACCCCCTCTGGTGGGGCCCACAGTGGTTGATGCGGCCTGAGTCGGAGTGGCCGCCCTCTCCAGCGTTGTCGAACGTAGCCGTTCCTGATATGCGGGCATGCGTCCTGGAGACTAACCCCGCCGGGGAAAAGGATTTGTTGTTGGATCGGTACAGCTCCTTACAGAAGCTGCTTGGTGTTACCGCTTGGATCAGACGTTTTGTGTACAATTGCAGAAACCCACGCGCGAGGCGTGATTCGTCGGTTCTCACTCCGGACGAGCGTAGGGACGCGCTCTTGTTTTGGGTCCGGAGAGTACAAGCTGATAGTTTTGAGTCCGAGATTGAAATTTTGCGTTTAGGCCGTCGCAAGTTGAAGGGCGCGGTATCGCGATTGAATCCCTTCCTGGACGAGAGTGGGCTTTTGCGAGTCGGCGGAAGACTTCGAAATGCGAACCTGCCGTATGGAGCTCGTCACCCCCTTTTGTTACCTAAAGCCGGACATTTGACTCAACTGATAATAACAGATCGCCATGTGAATGCACAACATGCTGGCTGTAATGCTTTGTTGGCCATTTTGCAGCGTGAATTTTGGATTTTGTCTGCTCGTCGAGCCATTCGCACTGTGGTTTTCCGTTGCCTGCCTTGTTATCGATTGAAGGCCGCGACCATGCAGCCCCAGATGGGTGATTTGCCTGCTGATCGCGTCACGGAATGTAGAGCTTTTGCCGGAGTCGCCACCGACTTCGCCGGTCCCTTTACTGTAAAGGCGTCGAGACTGCGTAATGCTAAAACCTATAAGGCGTACTTGTGCGTGTTTGTGTGTTTGTCCACCAAGGCTGTCCATTTGGAAATTGTCTCGGAATTGTCTACCGAAGCCTTTGTCGCCGCCTTGAGCAGATTTGTTTCCCGTAGAGGACTGCCGACATTGATACGTTCCGATTGTGGTACTAATTATAAGGGAACGTGTAATTATCTTAAGGAAGTAGTTAAGTTTTTTGTTGATAATAAAATAGACATTGGAACCACCCTCTCCCGGCGTGGGATAATCTGGAAGTTTAGCCCTCCAGCTTGTCCGACCTGGGGAGGAATTTTTGAAGCTTGTGTAAAGGCTGCCAAGACACACTTGCGTCGCGTGATTGGAGAAACTATTCTCACGTTTGAGGAACTTGATACGGTATTTTGTAAAATTGAGGCCGTCCTCAACTCGCGACCCTTGTGCCCGTTGTCTTCGGACCCGAATGACCTGGAAGCGTTGACCCCAGGTCATTTCTTGATCGGACAGCCCCTTTTGGCGTTGCCTGAATATCCGATTCAGGATGTAGGATCCCATCGTTTGTCGCGATACCAACTTTTGAAACAGATGTCCCAAAACTTCTGGGCACGTTGGTCGATGGAGTATTTGCATATCCTACAACAGCGCGTGAAGTGGACAGATAAAACCACCCCACCCCAGACTGGCGACCTCGTGTTGATTAAGGATGCTAACCTGCCGCCCCTATGTTGGCGAAGGGGGCGCATTGTTAAACTCTACCCCGGAACTGACGGAGTTCCTCGTTTTACTGAGGTTTTGGTTCGAGATTCGGTTTTGAAGAGAGCCGTTAGTGGGCTCTCCCGATTACCCGTAGATTGACGTACCGTTCTTAACGGTCCGGGGCGGGGGGATGTTCGGAAAAGATCGACGTTTCTGAACGCATCTTTAATGTCACGTCAAATTGACATTTGGCTGTCACTTGAAGTTGACAGTGACACTTGATTGGAATTCTTGTTAGAAAAATGTCGGATTAATTTTTGCTGAATTGTTAAAAAATCGCTCGTGTTGTATATGCCTGGCATATCGAGCCTGAATTGAATCCGGAATTATCTATTTGATCCCGTGTTGTACGACCAAGATTTGACGCCACCTTGACGAGTGGCCGGTCGCGAATACTTTTCTACCACGCGTTGTTGTAGGGACAATATATCTTGATAAGCAAGCCCCGCGTGTGTTATCGTGTAGTGCTGAAGCGCCCAGTGTCTTGGGACCGTTGTGTTGTGTTGGTTTTGTGAGTAGGGTGACGAATTGGTAAGGTCTGCAGAAGAAGAAGAACTACAGGGGCGCGCGCGTCCCCTTACACCACTTCTGCCTTGGAGACGTTCGACACACAGACCCGTATGTAACCTCATGTTCGCGCCGCGCTGCGAGCGGTGCGTTGTCATTGTCAAGGTCACGGGCGACACGCAATGCGCTCGGGCCGCGTGCAGACCAGTTGGCCGTAAGCAGCCGTGAGACAAGTTCGTGTGTTTCTGTAGCGACGTGCCGCGCAAGTTACCTACCCATATTGGGACCGAGATTTCGTTTTGCACCTACTAGGGCTCCGGTCGGGGTACGGACTTGTAACCCGTGTGTGTTCGCTTTGAAAAGCGCCGGGAAAGTTTTAGCTGCCTATTAGGGCATTGTGTAGTATAAGAGTGTTAGCTGTAAGAGTATCCCATCGGGGGTTGTGTGGAGATCGTTTTGCCCGGCGCGCGCCGGCGAGACAACGTTCAGCCCCCCTGGATTACGGACACTATTTTCTAGTAAGGTAGGACTAGTTTTAATTTACTTAATTTTGCATGAGAAACCTTCGTTTCAATAAACTGTGGAACACAGTAGATGTGGTCATCACAATTGTGCGTGATCATATTTTTGGTAGCAGAGCGTAGTTAGTTGATATAATTAGTTAATTTTCATATTAAAATTAACTAGGTACCTACATAAAATTTCATAGTAAAAATAAAATTATTTTTTTTTTGTTAAAAAGGGTATTTCCGATCCGATTCCCGATCCGATCCGATTCCCGATCCGATCCGATCCGAGACGAGAAGTACTAAGAAATTGTTCTAGTAAATTCTCGAAGCGAATGTTTCTCACTTGGTGGATCCGATAATAGATAGACACTTATATAATTGTTGTCACATACTAGTGTTTTGATACGAGTTTACTCGCCTAGATGTGTATATTTTTTTTTGTGTGTCCGGATTTATTTGACGAATAGTTCGTTCGAAAGTGTGTTTATTAGTACCACATACTAGTGATTTGATACGAGTTTACTCGCCTAGATGTGTATATTTTTTTTGTGTGTCCGGATTTATTTGACGAATAGTTTCGTTCGAAAGTGTTGTTTATTAGTACCACATACTAGTGTTTGTTCCGAGTCCGCTTGCCTAGTTAAAAAAGTGGAACTAGTTTTAATTATTAGTAGTATTAAATTACGAGTATTATTATTAAAAATAGTTTTGTTTTCGTTTGTTGATAACGGTTTAGTAGTTGATTTGCGAGGTTGACTTGGCCCTGCCGTTATGCCATACCGTTAATCCTATACGTTTTGTTTATACCGTTATATTGTTAGCCCTTGAAATTGGTAAGTTGCTAATAATTTATGAAAATAGTAGGGTCCGTGTATGTCGTCCGAATTTTAATTGTGTTTTATATTATCGTGACGCGACCTATTTCTATTGTTTTTTTTTGTTGATGTTTGCCACTTTTATATTTCTTTGTTTGCTTTGTTTATTAAACGGATTATAAATGGCTCCTACGAATCCGACCGCCGTATCCAGGGCTGGCATCCAAGGAGCTTTGCGTTGGCTTGCTTGTGCGGTCACATTAATAGACCGAGCCGACCGGGTAGGCGCGTTGCTAGCTCGGTATGGCGGGCTGGCAGCTCGGCTGCAAGACCTGGAGCGCCACGCCATGGAGTGTCGCGCGCATTATTTGGAGAACCCCCCAGCTGATGATGCCGTGTCGGAACAGCTGGAGCAGGATGTAGCCCAGGCCTATGAGCTGGCTGACCAGTTCACGGAGGCGGCTGAGAGGGCCCTGGCTGTTCGGAAGGGGGAGCCGGTTTTGAGCGGGGAGGTCAAACCTACCCCGACGGCGTTGCTAGGCCGATTGCCTACATTGGAGATTCCCACTTTTAATGGGGATCTGTCAGCCTGGATGGGCTTCATTAACCTGTTTGACAGCCTAGTGGATTCACGACGGGACTTATCCCCTAGTGAGAAGTTGGCCTATTTGCGCTCCTCCCTGCGAGGAGAGGCCAGCGCGGTGATCCAGCACCTGCTCATCAGTGACGACAACTACCAGGTGGCTCGCCAGCTTCTGGTTAGCAGGTACCAGAATGTCCGGTTACTGGCGGACACCCACGTGGCCACGATTTTGGCCCTCCCGCGAATCACGCGGGTACACCTGTTACGGAGGGAGTTGCTGAACCCGCTACTGTCAGCGGTCAACTCCCTAAGGCGATTGGACCTGCCGGTGGATCAGTGGTCCTTTATACTGCTGCACATAGTCCTCGCCAAATTGCCCGCTGAAATGAAGGGGCGTTTCGAGCAGAGGTACGGAGGCGACAGCGCCTCGTATCTCCCGCCCTTCGCGGACCTCCTTCGTTTTTTGGAGGACGAATGTAGGGTGACGGACCACCTGGAGCCCGCCCCGGTTCCAGGTGTTGGTCGTATGGTGGCGGCGAGGGAACAGCCCCGTCGCCCGACCAATCGCTATGCTGCCTTCCAGCAGTCCCCTCCCCCCGCACCGAGTGAGCGGTGCAGGTATTGCAGGGGAGATAGGCACGTGGTGCACGAATGTGCCAAATTTAGAGGCCTCCGCCCAGAGGGACGGAGGGCCGTTGCGAAACAGCGCCAATGGTGCTATAGGTGTTTGGGGGGACACATGCAGTCGGCGTGTCTCCAGACCGAGGATTGTCGTCTTTGCGGAGGGAGGCATCACCCCCTCCTTTGTTTGGACCGCAAGGACGCCGGGAGCGACCGGGGTTCGAATTCCTCGCGCACGGGCGGGGGCCCGGCAGCCCGGAACCGGTCCCCTAGAGATTCGGCGGGGCTTAGCCCCCCCGTTCAGTCCCCCCCGGAGAGGGGGAACTATAGGAGAGACGCCCCCGCCACGGGCGGGGGTAGGGGGGTACCACAAGAGTACGCCACGGTGGCGATGGGCACGGGCCCTATTTGCTACTCCCCCCCCCTAATGGAGAGGCCTCGATTGGGGTACTATGTACCGAGGCACGCCCCACACGGGTATTACCCTGCACCTAGGAGTGCTGTTGGTCGGGGCCAGTATGTACCCGATTGGGACCCGCTCGCCCGGTACGAGCGTCCCACATTTGGCGCGCCGACTCAGGCGCGAGGGGGACAAGTACCCCCCCAAAATTTTTAATGGCGCCCCTGTCGGACCCAACCACCCCTCCGGAGCTTGTGCTGTTGCCAACAGCCTCCGTGAATGTTTGGGGACCTAAGGGCAATGTTGTCACGGTGCGTGCCCTTTTGGACTCAGGTGCCCAGGGGTGCATAATGTCCAGGTGGCTTGTCCGACAGCTGGGTCTTTTGCTTGTGCCGCATCACGAAGCGGTACGGGGGGTGGGAGACTCGCGGATCCCTGATCCGATTGGTCGAGTTGAGTTCTCCTTCTCCCCCCACTTTGCGCCAAGTCCGAAGATCGGTGCTTCGGCGATAGTTTTTGATAAGGTGGTTGGACCACTCCCGCAAGTGCGAGTGCCGCCATCCACGATTGAGCTGACGTCTGGACTGGCTTTGGCTGATCCTTCCTTCCACCGACCGGGCCCAATACACTTGTTGATTGGTGCGGATGTCCTCGGTCGTGTACTGTGTGGAAGCAAGCGAGTTTTGCAGACAGCCGATCTTGTCGCCTTGTCCTCGTCGCTGGGTCATGTGGTGATGGGAAAGGTACCACAGACACCAGAGACCCCGTCGGTAGACCGCCAGACCATTGTCGGTTCTACTTTGTCCGACGTTCTCCAAAAGTTTTGGGAGGTGGAGGAACCTCCCACTGCCAAGCGGTTGGATCCGTTAGCGGAGGAGTGCGAATTGTTCTACCAGAACAACACTGGGCGCCTCCTCTCGGGTCGCTTGATTACCCGCTTGCCCTTCTTGGCGGTTCGCCCTCCTTTAGGGAGCTCCCGACCGATGGCCGAGAAGAGATTGTTGTCCATGGAGCGTAGGATGGCCAGGGATCCCGCATTCAAGGAGAAGTATATAGACTTCATGCGGGAGTATTTGGACCTTGGGCACATGTCCATCTCGCAGTTGGACTGGCGTAATGTGGAACATTACTTCCTGCCACACCACGCTGTTTTGAAGACTTCCAATGGGAAGATCCGCGTGGTCTTTGATGGTTCAGCGCCCACGTCAACCGGAGTGTCGTTGAATCAGTGTCTGCATGCGGGGCCGAAGTTGCATCACGATGTCTGTGATGTTTTGACCAACTTCCGCCGGCACGCTGTCGTCTTTGTGGCCGATATCCGCATGATGTTCAGACAGACCGTGATTCACCCGGAGGATAGACGATACCAGCTCATCCTTTGGCGTGAGGATCCCCAGGATCCGATGTTGGCTTACGAGCTGAACACCAACACTTATGGTTTGCGGTCGAGCCCCTTTGTGGCGATCCGTTCGCTTTTGGAGCTCGCAGAGCGCGAACGGCTACGCTATCCCCGGGCATCTGCTCTTATTGAGGGGGGGGCCTTATTTGTCGACGATATCTGCACGGGGGCCTCGAGCTTAGATGAGGCTCTCGTCTTACGTGATGAGCTGATTGCGCTCTTGAGGGCTGGTGGCTATGAGTTGCGGAAGTGGCTGTCTAACTCACCGGACCTATTGGCAGATTTGCCTAAGGACCACCAGCAAGAGCCGCTCCTCTTTGAAAATCCGGAGACTCCAGACATGCTGTCTGTTTTGGGAGTCCAGTATCGACCAGTCCCGGATTTGTTCACATATAGATTGGAACTGCCAGACCCAAAGGTCTGGACTAAACGCACGGTGCTGTCTACTGTAGCCCGTACCTTTGATCCGAACGGTTGGCTCAGCCCTGTAGTGTTTTCGATGAAGTGCTTCCTACAGGAGCTCTGGGCTGCGGAATTGTCATGGGATGAGCCCCTCTCTGGTAGCCTCCTACGAGAGTGGGTGAGGTTCGTGTCATCCCTACCCGACGTCAATCGGGTTTGTATACCGAGGCAAATGCTGCCTTCGGGAAAGTTTAAAGCCTCCCTGCACGGCTTTTGTGACGCGTCCGAAAGCGGATACGCGGCAGCCGTTTACATCCGAACGGTGGATGCAGCAGGCGTTGTCGCCGTACACTTAGTTACGGCCAAGAGTAAGGTCGCCCCCCTTCGGACTAGGCTAACCATTCCGAAGTTGGAGTTGTCCGGCGCCACTCTCTTAGTACGGCTACTCAATCATGTTGCCGACACCTTGGGAAACGGTGTCGACTTGGAGTCGATATTTGCGTGGTCTGACAGCCAGGTCGTCCTTTGTTGGCTGAAGAGTTCAGTCCACACCCTTGAGGTTTTTGTGGCCAACCGGGTCTCACAAATTCAGACTTCAAAGGCCCCGTTGATTTGGCGCCACGTACCGGGCGAATTGAACCCCGCAGATTGTGCCTCCCGCGGCTGCGAGGCGCCTGAGTTAGTGGACCACCACCTATGGTGGAGTCCATCATGGTTGTTACGGCCTGAGCGCTCATGGCCTGCCACCCCGGCTGTGGCCAGAGTCCCAGACCTAGGCATGCGTGTTCACACCGTGGAGACGGTGGCGGCTCCGCAGATGGAGTTTTTGTTAGACCGCTACAGTTCTCTTGATAAGTTGCTCGGCGTGACTGCTTGGATGAGGCGCTTTGTGCGAAATTGTCGCCAGCCTCAGGAGAAATCGTTGTCTCCGGTCCTCGCCCCACAAGAGCGGCAAGACGCTCTGTTGCATTGGTTGCGAGTGACGCAACAGCGAGAGTTTGAACCGGAGCTGAAAGCCCTGCGCTCAAGTAAGCCCAAGTTGAAGGGACCCTTGGTGCGGTTGAATCCCTTCTTGGACAGTACCGGATTGCTGCGTGTCGGAGGTAGGCTCAGACATGCCAACCTGCCGTACGGATCACGCCACCCTTTGTTGCTCCCCAAGGATGGACCGTTAGTTAGACTGTTGATTACAGACCGACATGTAAAGAATGCTCATGCCGGTTGTAATGCTTTGACCGCGCTCCTCCAACGAGAGTTCTGGATTTTGTCAGCGCGGAGAATAATCCGATCCGTTATTTTTCGTTGTCTCCCGTGTTATCGTTTGCGCGCCGATACGATGCAGCCCCAGATGGGTGATTTGCCTGCCGATCGAGTGAACGAATCGATGCCCTTCTCAGGAGTTGGAACGGATTTTGCGGGGCCATTTACCGTTAAGACATCGCGGCTTCGTAATGCTAGAACGGAAAAGGCTTACTTGTGTGTATTTGTTTGTTTGGCCACTAAAGCGGTCCACCTGGAGGTGGTTAGTGCCCTCACCACAGAAGCCTTTGTAGCCACGTTGAATCGTTTTGTGTCTCGCCGCGGAATGCCGTCGTTAATCAGGTCCGATTGTGGAACCAATTTCAAGGGCACCGATAGGTATTTAAAGGAAGTTTGTGAATTTTTGGATAGGAATAATTTTGAGATCGGATCCACACTCTCTCGCAGAGGGGTACGATGGCAGTACTCCCCGCCATCCTGCCCCCACTGGGGAGGGATTTTTGAAGCAACTGTAAAGGCCGCTAAAACTCACCTTCGTCGCGTTATTGGGGAGACGGTCCTCACGTTTGAGGAACTCGCGACCGTATTTTGTAAGGTTGAGGCGGTCCTCAACTCGCGTCCGTTGTGTCCGTTGTCTTCGGACGCGAATGATTTAGAGGCCCTTACGCCGGGCCATTTTTTGATTGGCAGACCGCTTAACGCCTTGCCGGAATATCCTTATTCCGAAGTGGCCTCCGGACGGCTCTCGCGATTTGAATTGCTCCAGCAGCTTACGCAGAGTTTTTGGCGCCGTTGGCATCTGGAGTATTTGCACATTTTGCAGCAACGCGTTAAGTGGTCGGATAGGACGACCCCACCCAAGACAGGAGACCTCGTGTTGGTAAAGGATCCAAACCTGCCGCCCCTCCGCTGGCGTTTAGGACGCATTGTTCAGCTTCATCCGGGGTCGGATGGTGTGCCCAGGTTTGCCGAGGTCCTGGTGGGGGACTCTGTTTTGAAGCGAGCGATCGCTACCCTCTCTCGCCTGCCCTTAGATTGAGTTGGCGGACAGTTTGCTACTGTCCGGGACGGGGGGATGTTCGCGCCGCGCTGCGAGCGGTGCGTTGTCATTGTCAAGGTCACGGGCGACACGCAATGCGCTCGGGCCGCGTGCAGACCAGTTGGCCGTAAGCAGCCGTGAGACAAGTTCGTGTGTTTCTGTAGCGACGTGCCGCGCAAGTTACCTACCCATATTGGGACCGAGATTTCGTTTTGCACCTACTAGGGCTCCGGTCGGGGTACGGACTTGTAACCCGTGTGTGTTCGCTTTGAAAAGCGCCGGGAAAGTTTTAGCTGCCTATTAGGGCATTGTGTAGTATAAGAGTGTTAGCTGTAAGAGTATCCCATCGGGGGTTGTGTGGAGATCGTTTTGCCCGGCGCGCGCCGGCGAGACAACGTTCAGCCCCCCTGGATTACGGACACTATTTTCTAGTAAGGTAGGACTAGTTTTAATTTACTTAATTTTGCATGAGAAACCTTCGTTTCAATAAACTGTGGAACACAGTAGATGTGGTCATCACAATTGTGCGTGATCACCTTACTTTAAATTAAGTCACTGTGTATCGCAGTCCAATTGTTCAGTTACATCCCGGCTGAAACCTAGTTTTTTGTCCGGAGTCTATATTAGTAATACCAGCTTCCACTGCGCTAAGCCGATTCCGCGGATTTAGCAGGGGTGTACTGAACAAACAATGTTTTAATTAATGTTTTATTAATTGAAATAAATAAATTATTTCATACATCATACAGTGTTGGCAATATGTTAATCTGATTAACGATTAAAAACTATCTTTAGTCGTGTTAAGTTAGTCGTGACTAAAGAAGGCATGACACCTCATCAATAAATGCTGCTTTAAGTAAATATTTATAGTCCACCCCGAAATTCAGTAAAATACTGCAAATGGTGTTAAAGACATGAAAATCGGAACGATTGATCTTTAGGCCATAAGAATCAATTTGACCCGTAGCACGAAAAAAAAACGAAACTCCTTTTTCGTTTTTTTTCGGAGTTATGACGTCATCTTTTATTCGTATGGGATTTTTTTTCTTCTTCTGAAACCTATCGTGTAATATATCTGATGAATGGGCTTACGAAGCCGATTAAAAAATGTATCACATCATTATATTTTATTCACTTGTTTTAAATTAAAATAACAATCATTTTCAAAACATACCAAGTTTAGGCTCCTTCAGATATGAAACGGTTGAAACATTATTTGTAAAATATACCTTAAATTAGGACTATTAGCAAGTTTTAGTATTTCAATGAAATTAAAAAAGTAAATAAATATTTTGGCTATGTATAAAATCACTTTATCCTACTCTGCAGTACCTACTAGACTAGACACAGTATTTTGTTCTAATAATGATGATCAACATTTTGCGCTAAGGAACCCTAATATAACTGCAAATGGCGTTCCTAGAAGTCGTAAAATGGAAACTTCAATTCTATTTCTCAGTTAAAAGCAGAATGACTGCTTTGAGATAATAATTAGTTGCTAAGAATGGAGAATCAATTTTTACTATTAAATTAATATTATTTATGATGCATTATTTAATGAGAAATTTAGCGGCCCATGAAAATAGTAACTTTAATGTATATGATATAGACGAAAAATTTAATTCCCCATATGAAAGTAAGATCTGTGAGCTTACTTTAATAGGTCACAAATTACCTATTTTTATGCAGCTGTAAATGTAATATGACAAAATACTTACTTGAAAATAAATATTTATCCTTTCTTTCCTTGCAGACATACAACTGCGCGATAAAGATTTTAAGACAATGAAAACGGTCTATGAGTGTTGCTTGGTTGCATTCACACGATCAAAGAGTCGAGTGATTGCAACCGCACTGCTATGTTACGATACATAAGTCGACTAAAAGAAGTTCTACCGACTTGGAAGAAGCTGATATGTGGAAAAATGGCATACTGATGGCTATTATAGCACTAATAACAATCAAATTGCAATTACTCTATATTCTTTCGACTATATGGCTATTCAGTCGATAATATTACGATATTTATAGCATTTAAAGTAGAGAGAAGTGCGCCCAAATCGCGTTGAAAGAACGTGCACAGATCGTTTACGTGACATTTCAAAGGTCCCTCTCAATACCAACAGTTGAAATAGAAACGTGCTGCTGACTTTTTTACGATAAAGTTTGCTAGTTGGGTAGTCATACAATTTTTAGGGCGCAGCGTTCTGAGCGCGCGCCTCGGGCGCTTGTTATGACTAGTCCCTCATAGCATAGCATAGATACAAAACAAATTAATTTGTATTTACAATAATTATATTACAATGATCTATGCTTTCAAAAATATGTTGCTGTAAATTTACATCCGGCTCGAAGGACCATAACACAAGTTTTTGGAACCTCGTTAACTTATTCTTACGAGAAATTTCATACTATCATTCTACTGCCATAGCTAGTGGTTGGGTCGCGTCATACGCACCTCGTATTCCCGTTCGTGCTGGTCCGCGAACAGCTTGAAGTTGTCGATGATGACGCCCGCGTTGGAGCAGTCGTACACGTACAGCGACGGCGCGCCCATCCACGTCTGCAGGTCGTACATCGACAGGGGGATGTACTGTGTATACGCCTGCCAACGTTTTACCAATTAAGAGCCATTTCACAATAGGCATGATGACATACATTACGGATCACCGAAATAAGGATTTGATCTAATTTTACAGGATATACTGATTATTATATAAGCACTCGTTTTTAAATTACATGCGAGTTCATTGTTATTTTTATAAAAATAAAAATGCAAATTCCAACAATCCGCCATGTATGATAGAGCACGAATCAAAAGAGCGTGACGTCACGCTTTCGTAAATAATGCCAGTGCTGCCAATGCACAAAATATTGTAAACGAATCAACAAAGCAAACCATCTATCTTAGCACAAAAGTCACTTTAAATATTTACCAGCTATTTATTTACGAAAGGGTGACGTCATAGGCAGACGCCATGACACTTTGAGCGTTTGGTGGGAAATTTAAATTGTACTTTATTATTATCAATTTTTACTTCAAAACCTTTAATTTAAACAAAAATATTTATTTCGTATAAAATAGACGTTTACAAACATTTTGGAGTATTTTTTCAAAATCAGTCATCATGCCTATTATAGCAATTTGGCAGTTGTCTCGCTCGCACAATGCAACATTTTCATAGATTGTGGAAAAAACATTGTGATTTTTAGAAAAGTGTTTCATTATGTCACTACAACGCAATGCTACGGATATTTTAAGACCATTCATTCAATGAGAAGTTTTCCAGTAGGTTCTATAATGCTCAATAGATGTCGCTGCGACCACTTTTCTTTTTTTTCTTAATTTTCGAATTTTAACCATCCATAATGACTGGTACGAATCGACATCGTTACAGTGCCACAAGCTTTTCTGTTCCGGTGACATTCGTGACAGAGGAGCCACTTGCAATACGAAATCACCTGTCAAAATGGACTGTCGTATGAAAACTGTTTTAGTTCCAAAGAGAATCACCGGAACAGAAAAGATTGGCACACTATATGGTATGTTTTTTTGCGTTCCCCAGTTTACGGGAAAGTTGAATGTATTGTTTCACGAATTTTGTTGCGTATATATATTAATGAGTTATCGTTTTTTTCTTATTTTACCTGATTTTGATTATATTTTAATTTAAATAACTGTTAATGTCAGAAAGAAAAGAAAATGTGGAAAAAGTGGCATTTTCATGAAAAAGTTGAAATTAATAGCTCAAATTAATTAAGAAGTTAGTACCAATGTACTGAATTTTCATTCTCTAGATGCAAAAACAAACTTGAACAATCTTTTCAACTTGACAGTTAGTGTACATTTTTATAGGTAAGTACAACAAAAATAACGAAGTATGGATAAAAACTTACGGTTGAACTTTAAGTCATATCCTAAAAGTAGTAATTTAGAAATAAAACCTTATATAACAAGATTATTAACATATTTATTTACATTTTAAAATATTATTTTGTTTTGCGTAGGCTGACAAACGTCCAAGGTATTGTTATTAAAAAAAAAAGAAAAGTTTCGCTAGCGCCATCTCTTGCACCTATTTGAAATAAGCTTACGATACCTTTTGGAAAATTCCTCATTATATCAGTAAGAATTAGGAAGAAAACTTTTGATCACTTTTAGCTCGTAATTCTATTATTTATTATTGCAGTATTCACAATTTTGAAATATGTTATGAAGAACTTTTTGCAAAAAAGTGCCGAGTTTTTCACAATCTTTAAAAATGTTTATTATGCGAACGAGACAAGTGTGAAATAGATCTTAAGAGAGGAAAGAAAATAGCCCTCGAGGGGTTTCTTGGTAATTCTTCTTGTTACAATTACAAAGATACAGGGCAGTCTAGGGTTCACTTCACGTGGTCTACGATACGAGACGCTTCTAAACAGATTGTCACGAAAAACGTCGTAAAGCGAGCACGATTATTGTTGTCCACACTTTTATACCCCCGACCACAGAACACACGAGGTTAGACATAATAAGAGGGCGGGGCGCAAGTGGCAAACCTTTTGAGGACGGTTTTAGCATCTTTGTCCGATCACGAATTTCTTCAACGTGAAAGACAGACACACAAACAAACAAACACACTTTCACATTTATAATATTTGGATGGATTCAAAAATTTCCTAACAAAAGTAAGTACTATTTCATACAATTAAAAAATCTGTCATTTGTAGAAGCGGTCGTCTATAGAATTGTACATTTAAAAAATTCATTTCTCGAATTCGTCATTTGTAAACTAAACCAAAGCACGTGAATGCGTGACAGGCTCCTTCTATTCGATCTCCTCTAGTTTCACATAACTTTAATTGTCAGCCCTGCATACCCTGGACTTTAGACTCTAACCCCCTTATTCCAAAACGTGGATTAAAGTTAGACCTGGTTTCAAACTTATGCTTATTCCGTCTTGCATTTGGAAAATGAAAGTGACAGCACCCGTTTAGTACCAGTTTTAAACCAAGACTATTTTAGTCCACGTTTTGGAATAAGGGGGGTAAAAGTCTGGTGCACTGTTTCACATTAAAGTTTAGAGTGAACCGCCGGCCTAGCATGAGCGGCTTTTATCACGCGATATGATATAGCACGTCATGCTGTCTTGCTTACCCCACTAAGTTAAAAGCAAGACAGTATGACGTGCTATATCATATCGCGTGATAGATAGTCATGCTAGGCAGGCAGCCTAGAATTTATTTAAATGTGAAAATACATTTAAACAGACAGCAACAGAATGCAATCCTCACCCGGTTGAAGACCCATATCTCGCCCTGCACGGTGGGCTTGGGCACGCCGTGTCCGTTGTAGTGGAACAGCACGCGCTCGTCCTTCGCGTTGCGCCGCAGCGAGCAGCACAGCTTCTTCACCTGTTGCAGATAGTTCAATACCTTTAAATTTCCCTACTCAAACTCTTTCAGCCTATAGTTATTGAACTAACCACTGTGACTTGTGGAGATAATCTACACGAAGCTTATTCATGTAACTATTAGTATCTTCTTCATAGTTTTGGAAGTATTTCGTTTGGCTGAGCAATGGGAGAGTTTCCTACAGTAATTTCTCGATGTACTAGATGGCAAGTTTTTGTATAACTTGATATTCGGAAGCGATATTCGTATAGTGATGATAGACTATTTTCTTTGCTATTTTCTACTAGGTACTTGTTCGTATACCTTTTCGAATCTTTTATCTGTTGCGCCTAGATTGGATACTCTGAACTAATCTGAAAAAGTTAGGTCGCTATAGTTGGGTAGCGCCACCTAGTATAAATTTTTGAACTAACGATGAAACGTCAAAAGAAACTCTCTCATTGAGAAATAGAATACTGAATACATGTTTGAAAACGTTATTGTAGTGTCTTCATGTACCATTGTCTGTTTAGCTGTTTCTTATGAACACTTTTCTATAAATGCTATTATTAGATATTTTATGGTACTTTCGGTCTATTTGATAACTACCCATGTTTATTGTTTTTTGTTAAAGACTGTTTGTTACCTTAATTAATAAATAAAATAAAATAAAAACATTCCCTCAGGTAGCGATGACGAAATATAAAAAAAAACGCGACGAATAGATAACCTCCTCCTTTTCAATTTTTAAAGTCGGTTAAAAAGATACAGAAAATGAGTGAAATCCATGTATTTAGGCGACTTGACTGGAAAAGTCCAAGTAGGTTTCATAAAATTGTGTTGTCATAATATGACATAGGTAGGATATCTTTCGGACCCAAGGCGCAGACCTCAACATTTAATTCATACCAATATTATAAATAGACAATATTTGGAACTTTGTTTGTAATTAACCTCCGAGTCATACCGGGTGCCGATTTGCAGTGGAGAATAGAGACCTTATTTCTATAGAAATAAGGCAGCATTTAGAAGCATCGGCGGGGGCCTAAACTACTAGACTGATTTAGAAATTTCTTTAACCGACAGAAAGCTACATTGTTCCCGAGTGACATAGGCTGTATTTACCCCGATATTCCGACGGGAACGGGTACCACGCGGGTAAAACCGCGAGGAGCCACTAGTGTTAATTTAAAGCTGATATGTGTTACCTAAGTTTTGTGTTAAGTGTAAGAACTATTCAATGTATAGCTCATTTACCTAATTAAGAATGCATAACAGCTGTGTACTATTTACACTTCCTGTTAATTAGGCTACGACCAAATTAGCAAAGTACCGTCGAAAATTGTATGTCGGCGACCGGGCGAGGTCAGGCGGCCGTTAACGGGCCGTAAAGCATAGTTTACATTGGTCGAGTAGGCGGCAGAGTCGAGTAGCGAGGGACAAAAAGCAGGCTAACTCGACCAATGTAAACGATAGGGCGAGTAAACTGGGCCGAGTACTGAGCGAGCCGAGTGGTCTCGCGCGGAGCATAGTTGCTCGGCCGAGTTGTTCCCTGGGCCAGGGTTGCCAGGTGCGAGAATCGTACATTAAACATAAAAAAAATATGTTTCAGTATATAATATAATAGGTCTTTACATATGAAATTGCCGTTTTTTTCTTTTGTACATATAACTTAACAACTTTTATAATATTAGAAATATATAATTTCTTTAATATTGCGTTACATTAAGACCGTATCGAGCAACTTTTGATAATTTAATAACCACGATATTTGATTATTTACATAGAAAAAACTTATTCCGAAAGTTACGACTTTTTTTGTTTCCAGAATTTCGTACTTTATTAGTTGTAACTTAGTGAAAAAAATTTTTTTCTCTTAACGAATGTGTCATTTAGTAGTTAAAATGTCCATAAATACGTGTGTAAAATTTTGTAAATTTACATAATATTAGTCGTTAAATAATAACAAAAACGTTAGTATGGAAAAAAAATAATTACAGAAATCTCCATACAAAACGGCAATTTCATAGGTAAAGACCTATTATATATAATAATCGTACTTCATACAAAATCCAAAATTTTGTGAAAATTTGCGATCGAACAATGTTGTAAATAATCGTAGAAATACGATTTAAATCGGACATCTGGCAACCCTGCTGGGCCCAATTACTTGCCCAATGTAAACGGTGGAAGGCGAGTCGAGTAGTACCTCAGTTACTCGGCCCAGTTCACTAGGCCGAGCTGCTCGACTAATGTAAACTATGCTTTAACGCGCCGTCGGGGTCAGGGGCCGCGCCAAGGGTTCTAGCTTTTTAAGCTTCACAATTGGGTATTTGACTGAATTTTTTTTATTGTCTTAAAATGTTTATTGAAGTAGTAGCAACACTTTCAAATTAAACAAGGAGAGCGCTATAGAAATGTGACGTCACATTTCTATAGCGCCATACTCTCGCCATAGAAAATTCGTTTTAGAAAGAGATAGCTAGTCGCAATTAAGTAGCTCATAATTCGCTTGTTATAATACAGATTGAATTTCTTTTTTCACATTTGTTATTCAATAATGTTATATTTCTGAATGTCATAATTAAATAGGAGCGTTTTACCTACCATTAAAACGCATATTGTGTCCGGAGCCTTATTCGAAGCCTAGGTAAACATATTTTGAGAAAGCCCTTTCCGTTTCCGTTCGACATCAATTTTCCTATTGGTCAATCATACCAACGTGACGTCACTTCCGTAACGTCATCCTAAGTCACGTGATCCGAGTTCACCTTTTAGCAATGGCGGAAGATTTGTGTCATTGTAGTCTCAAAATCTGAAACACTTGACAACCATTAAGGATAAAATCTACACCAGGCAGGTCTTAAAGCTAGGCTTCGAATAAGGCTCCGGACACAATATGCGTTTTAATGGTAGGTAAAACGCTCCTATTGTGTCCTTTCGCCGTTATTCGAAGCCTAGGTAAACATATTTTGAGACCTTGTTTGTTATCGCCTGGTGAACGAGGACGCCAATGTGACATGTATCAGCAATTATGACATTAATCTTATACCTTTTGACAAATTCGACAGGTACTTGGGGTAGGTACTCGAATTAATTGTTTAACTTTATAACTCAACATCACAAATTAATACTGATATCAGAAACGTTATGCTATTACTATCAAACATTCAAGTATGTCATACAATAGTACGTAAGTACCTATATAATGAAAATATGAGCACGGATGTCTGAATATGATTGAAATAAAATGTATAAGTGCTTATGCTCAATCTATCAAACCTTATTCATAAATATGTAAACTATGTTACATAAATCATTTACATATTCTTGAAATATTCAAAATCTGAAAAGAAACAAACATTACAATAACACAACTTGTGCTATCCCTTATATATTTTTGAAGCAAAAACATCTGAAAATCTTTTGGCTAAGTCTCTTCTGACATACCATCGATACGATATGATCTGAAAACACATAATAAAGAAAAATATAAATACAATTTAATAATGGTAAAAACTTTTGGCACAAGAAACCATAAGCACAAGACTCTTATCTTCCCTAACTGTAAAATCATGTTGCTTTAAATTATTATTTTATACTAGTGACACGCTAAACTCCCGAGCACTAGCATTGTTATGAAGCTGACGACTGTTTCTCAGTATATCCTTTACCGCTATAGGGAAATTATTATTCATAGGAAATTTACTAAAATAAATAATTTGGGGAATTTTAATATACCACTGTGTAGCCCCAATCTAAGCAAAGCTTGTCCTATGGCCAAGATGCCCAAGTCGTAATTCTTATGGTTCTGTAGGGTGCGTAGCATTAAGTCCACCTATGTACTGTAATTTGTGCATGAAGAATTAAATAAATAAATAAACATGTATTTTGTAAATACCTGGTTATGTTACATACAAAACACTTCGATCAACTAAACATAATATTATACTTAAAATATCGAACCCACGACGATCAGTTCAACTGTTGAATCACTACACCAAATTCAGAGAGAAAACACATTATTTAAAGCTTTGTGCTAGAGAAGATGTCAACTATTACTACGTTTGTGCAGTGCAAGATGTATTAAAGTTTGATTGCAAAAATTAACGTTAACATTATTCGAATAAATACGATCGCAGATACATATAACATCCTAAACTACTTGTGCCGGCTTGTCTTACTGGTCTGACAAAAAGCGCGATCATGTATAAAAATCAAGTAAATTTCTGAAAGTAATGTAAGCACATGCCTTATTTTACAAGATCAAAACAAAAGTAGTTCGTAAATTAACTTCTTTAAAGCATCTGCTATTTTGTAACAAATCTTATTTGCATACAAATCGAATTAATGTAACTCATTAAACTCTTTTAATTAAAAGATAAATTGCAAAAGATTTGCAAAATTTTGTCATAACTTTTACTATATCTATCAATCAATCAAATATTGATTTATTCACATAGACATATTATTATAATAAGCATGTAGGTCCTTAAGGATAAAAATTTTAATCGTCAATACCTTCCCAACACCCATTCAAGACTTTTTTAACTGTAACTATACATATAAATATAATAATAACAACGAAAATGACTGGTAATGGCCGATAATGACAGTTTCACTTCATATATTTTACCGACACGGTCCCAAGTTGCATTGCAGGACACAATTTTTTATATAGACTGCCATTCTAAAGACGCGTTTCTCTTATTATTAATTACTATCGACTCAATTAAAAAACTCCGTTAATTACTGCCAATTTAGCTACACGGAACACCTTAAATGTTATATCCACTCTAGCAAAGAAACATAAATATACAAAATTAAAAAATTCGCATTGAGCCCACGGAGTGAGTTATGGCTCATTATACCCATCCATTTAGTAAAAATGGGTTAACCGGGCACATAAAATACCTTGGTAATAAATATAATAAATTCTAACATAATGAACTAAAAAAAAAAAAATTTATTAAAACTCACCAAAGACATTGTTTATCAGAAACATAAGAGACATCTTTTCCTCATCAGAAAAACGAGCAACTTCTTTGAGTTGCCCTAATGCTAGCATGCATGCAAGGGCATAATTTTGCTATTGTACAAGACAGTGTTCTTGTGGAGCGACTGTCAATCTGAAAACTCGTAAATTATTATCAATGATCAGATCCACTAATTTTACATTTGTATGGGCCAGTGTCCTTGCGAAATCAATCTCAGAAACTCATTTTTACTTATTCTTCCCAAAAAATTCATAAATTATCCAATTATTCATTTTATGACAATGATACATTAAAAGTTCATAAAAAGATGTCTTTGTAGACCCTGTCAATCTCCAAACTGCATTCATTCTAGCCTGGAAAGGCATAATTTTTCTATTGTTTAAGACAGTCAACAAGTACTTTTGATTGAATACATGAATAGGTAGTTTATATCATAATAACAAAAGGTTTTTCATTTTCAACATTACATACATTACATGAGTGCATGGGTTACATGAGCACGGGAAAAATAATATTAGTAACGGTAATTAGGTACTATTGCCCGTTGCAGGTTGATCTGTATTACAGGCAACAAAATATGGTATATACCTAGTTTTGCCATTTTAAAAGACCGTGATCATCAGAATTCGTCTCACGATATAAATCTACGGTGCCAGGGAGCAGCCTGCCATATTTATACATGACGATGAGTAAGCATAAACAATGCCTGTATCAGATGACTTCACTCTTCTAGACAGCTAAAATAACTATTGCCTATATTAACGAACATAAATTTTCTAAAACGTAAATCTACTGTGGAATACTGTAAAGTAATACCTAATTTATTCGGTGTTCTCCATTAACATTTTCTTAATCTGAACTAAATTTAGGTATGAAACAGTCGAAAGGGCAGACCAGCTCAGCTCGTGCTGTTGCTTACAGCTATGTCAGACTGTCAGGCTCTTTCAGATATGCAAAACGCCAGACACGCATTATCAGAAATCGCAGAATGTCAGATACACGAAAAGTGAGAATCGCAATCCCAACTGGCTTTATAGCATAATTACTTTGACTGCAAAGCTTCTAGTCAGTAGGTACCTATTATTAATCGTTAAAATACTTAATTATTGCTATCACTGCCTGGTGCCCATAGGGAGCCAGCGCGATATTTCAATCAATATATAAACTATTAGTGCCAAGCACAGCTTCCAGCGTGCCTAATACTAGCGGGGCTTGTTCGCATATAAACATGAAAGGTGTGTGTAGTCGATATACCCATATTCCCCCCCCCCCCCCCCTTTTTACTTTCTCGACCGGAAGGAATAAAATATAAATATATAGCATATTTATTTGAATATACAATTCTTACTTTCAATCATAATTATGGCATTGACGGCACTAATAATATCACGTACTTAATCCAAAAACATAAAAGATTCATATGCTTATTGTCAAAAACATTGCACCCTGATACTTGCGTAAGCAGGAAATGCTCCCCGTTACTTGCGTAAGCAGGTTATGTTATTTTTTTTTTTTTTTTTTTTTTTTCCATTTTAATTTAAGTAATATTTGTTTCCAAAACTTAACATCTGCGTTCAATATCATATTAAACATCTTAAGGATAATGAAGCCAATTACGTATCCATTAATAAAACATTATCGAACCAATGGTAGGGGGGTTCGGGGGGGGCTGAGCAACCCGTCACAACAAAACTTCATAAAGTGACCACCAATGTGGTGGGTCACGTTAGATTAGAATTGTGACAAAAACAAGTCATCACTACGTTAGGTACGGTAGTACTTGTATAACATATATAACATAACATATATAAAATTCAATAGGTACCGCAGTACGCACATAAAAAAAAATATTTAAGTATTAAGAATAAACTTTTGCATACAATTCACTAATTTTGCAAATACACTATTCACTTTAAAATATTATTTGCCTTGCGCTAGTTGGTTAGCTAATAAATATATAGGGACGCTTGTTCCCATTTATAATGCAGGTAGCACTCACATACAGACATGGAAGTAATAAAAGTACCTATAACAGTAATCACACACTATGCGCCGGTATAGATACATGATCAAAAACAAAACGTTGAAACAAAAGCAACTAAACAAAATTAGTGCTATACCACTCGACTATACTGACATATTATTTTCGAACTGCAATAATACTTTTCCAATAGACATGATAACCATTATAGAAAATGTCGGTACTTCAAAATGCTTTCGTAACAATAAATCGCCACAAGAAGTCGGTACAAATTGTAAAATAGGATTTATAAACTAAACAAGAGAAAAGTGTGTCAAGGTCAAGCACGGGCGACAACGGGAGCCGAGGCCCACTGTATACTTCCCGATCCTTTCAAAATCCCTAAATCACATTGTATCACTATTAAAGGAAATCTATTTGACATAAATGATTAAGATTATGGTATAATCTCTCAGCGCAGATCGCAAAATCTCTCTACTAACTATCACATGAACAGATTTTTCATGGTGAGAAAATATAAAATTTCTTACTTGCTTGTGGGTAAGAAAATAAAAAACCAAAACTTTCACTGACCTGGCGAGGTGTTAAATTACCTCAATTCCTGTGTGCCAATAAAGCTCATACTCCATCTCGTCGTCCTAAATGCTTTGGATTCCACGATACTTTGAAATTAACAGGTGGACATCGAGCCCGACCCGCCATGTTTTCGCGCGCTCACTCACAGGCACGCTCTTTTAAAATTCGAACAATTTTCATAAATAATAATATTACTTTATCCGAGAAAGTAAAATAAAAGAACCACTCGTACAAATTTTTTAAATTTTAAATTACGAACGCTAACAGCGTTTATGATTAGATGTGAACGGTTGCGAAAAATGGACGCCAATGACACAAATCTTCCGCCATTGCTAAAAGGTGAACTCGGATCACGTGACTTAGGATGACGTTACGGAAGTGACGTCACGTTGGTATGATTGACCAATAGGAAAATTGATGTCGAACGGAAACGGAAAGGGCTTTCTCAAAATATGTTTACCTAGGCTTCGAATAACGGCGAAAGGACACAATATCTACATTTCCACGAAAGTCAAATACCCAATTGTACTAACACTATCAAGTCACATAACTAATTACTTACCTACTTAAGGTGTATCGATAAGCTCAGTGGCGCCGCCAATGGAAATAAATCAATTGCATTTTATTAAAGGCTTGTATTAAAAGTTTCGGTTATTTCGCGCAGGTGAAAGAGTGGAATGCATTTTTTAAATATACTTTTGAGAACTCAAACTTACGCAATAAGTCGTGAATCTCAATAGTGCCATAAGTGGCCACATTTGGCAATATCGAGATCCATAACTTGGTGCTCATATTTGGGGCCATGAAAAAACAATTAAAAATTGCATTTTGCTCTTCTATTTGCGCGAAATAACCGAAACTTTTAATCCAAGTTATTAAAGTAAAATGCAATTGATTTATTTCCATTGGCGGCGCCACTGAGCTCATCGATACACCTTAACATGGAATTCTACAGGTTGGCCCATTTATATCATTTAGATCAGTCAGTATGAGCAAGTCTGAAACTATAAGACAGGTACAAGGATCTGGGGTCCTAACGGCGAACTTTCCGAACTTCGGAAATCTGCCGGGCTTCAACTTAAAACAGTTTAAGTATATCGAAGTACGTAATTAGTTATTGTACTATTTGCCGAAGTTACTTAGAATATATCGATGTTCCTGGGACATCATGATTCGTTGTTTGCCATTTTGGCCTGATTGGGGCTCGATTTATCTGTTTTAATTTGAAGCCCGGCAGATTTCCGAAGTTCGGAGCGTTCGCCGGTACGGCCCCTGTTCTTAAGAACCATGTCATCGATTATAGTGACAAGAAAAACTGCATTTATAGTTAGAAAACCTCATCGCTGGTGGGGTCCAGGGACTGCTTGTAGCGCGCGCGCGGCTGCCAGCGCTCGTACTGCAGTTGCAGCGCCTGCTCGATGTTCTCCCGCGCCTTGCTCGGGGATAGCGAGTTGAAACCAACCTCATCGCTGGTGGGGTCCAGGGACTGCTTGTAGCGCGCGCGCGGCTGCCAGCGCTCGTACTGCAGTTGCAGCGCCTGCTCGATGTTCTCCCGCGCCTTGCTCGGGGATAGCGAGTTGAAACCAACCTCATCGCTGGTGGGGTCCAGGGACTGCTTGTAGCGCGCGCGCGGCTGCCAGCGCTCGTACTGCAGCTGCAGCGCCTGCTCGATGTTCTCCCGCGCCTTGCTCGGGGATAGCGAGTTGAAACCAACCTCATCGCTGGTGGGGTCCAGAGACTGCTTGTAGCGCGCGCGCGGCTGCCAGCGCTCGTACTGCAGTTGCAGCGCCTGCTCGATGTTCTCCCGCGCCTTGCTCGGGGATAGCGAGTTGAAACCAACCTCATCGCTGGTGGGGTCCAGGGACTGCTTGTAGCGCGCGCGCGGCTGCCAGCGCTCGTACTGCAGCTGCAGCGCCTGCTCGATGTTCTCCAGCGCCTTGCTCGGGGATAGCGAGTTGAAACCAACCTCATCGCTGGTGGGGTCCAGGGACTGCTTGTAGCGCGCGCGCGGCTGCCAGCGCTCGTACTGCAGCTGCAACGCCTGCTCGATGTTCTCCAGCGCCTTGCTCGGGGATAGCGAGTTGAAACCAACCTCATCGCTGGTGGGGTCCAGGGACTGCGTGTAGCGCGCGCGCGGCTGCCAGCGCTCGTACTGCAGCTGCAGCGCCTGCTCGATGTTCTCCCGCGCCTTGCTCGGGGATAGCGAGTTGAAACCAACCTCATCGCTGGTGGGGTCCAGGGACTGCTTGTAGCGCGCGCGCGGCTGCCAGCGCTCGTACTGCAGCTGCAGCGCCTGCTCGATGTTCTCCAGCGCCTTGCTCGGGGATAGCGAGTTGAAACCAACCTCATCGCTGGTGGGGTCCAGGGACTGCTTGTAGCGCGCGCGCGGCTGCCAGCGCTCGTACTGCAGCTGCAACGCCTGCTCGATGTTCTCCAGCGCCTTGCTCGGGGATAGCGAGTTGAAACCAACCTCATCGCTGGTGGGGTCCAGGGACTGCTTGTAGCGCGCGCGCGGCTGCCAGCGCTCGTACTGCAGCTGCAACGCCTGCTCGATGTTCTCCAGCGCCTTGCTCGGGGATAGCGAGTTGAAACCAACCTCATCGCTGGTGGGGTCCAGGGACTGCTTGTAGCGCGCGCGCGGCTGCCAGCGCTCGTACTGCAGCTGCAGCGCCTGCCCGATGTTCTCCAGCGCCTTGCTCGGGGATAGCGAGTTGAAACCAACCTCATCGCTGGTGGGGTCCAGGGACTGCTTGTAGCGCGCGCGCGGCTGCCAGCGCTCGTACTGCAGCTGCAGCGCCTGCCCGATGTTCTCCAGCGCCTTGCTCGGGGATAGCGAGTGGGGGTCTGCAAAACACAATCTTACCTCAGATTTGACGAGTGCATTAGAAAAGTTAATTAGGGCGGACCCCGCTTATGGGTCTTTGTCAAAAATAAATACATGTTAAGGCGCTACTCGAAAAAAATGGACTTTTTGACTTAAAACTATAGGACGGTTAGAGATGTTACAAATCTGATAATAAGATATATATTTCTTCATACCTTTATCTAGAATCGTATAGTTTCAAAAACACGTTTTTATGATTTTGCCTCGACACTTTTTATTTTCGAAAATACCTCAAAAAATACGAAATATCAAGATTATTCTTAAATGGGGATACATATACTATTGGAAATTAGTTTAATTAGTGCACGCCAATAATATTTAGGATCGTATAGAAGCATTTTTTTAAAATCACTATAGTTTTTAATACGAAGTGATTTTGTGTTTTTTTTGCGTAATCTGCAAAATCGGTCTCGCTCCCGCGCGCGTCGTTTTCTCATTGCTATCTCGCTTTAGTATAATTTTTCCGAGTATCGCCTTAACTTTGTAAGCCTCTTTAAATTATTAACTGATTACAAGTTATTTATAATTGTTCGGAAAAGATCGACGTTTCTGAACGCATCCCTAATGTCACGTCAAATTGACATTTCGCTGTCACTTGAAGTTGACAGTTCTCACTTGATTGGAATTCTTGTAAGAAAAAGATGTCGGATTAATTTTGCTGAATTGTTAAAAAACCGCTCGCGTTGAATATGCCTGGCATATCGAGTTTGAATTGAATCCTGAATTATCCTGTCGATCCCGTGTTGTACGACCAAGATTTTGACGCCATCCTGATGAGTGGCCGGTCGCGATGCTTTGAAGGACAATTTTCCGCCACGCGTTGTTGTCGGGACAATATATCTTAATAAGCAAGCCCGCGTGTGTTATTGTGTACCTATTGTTGAAGCGCCCAGTGTCTTGGGACCGCTGTGTAGAATTCGTTTTGTGAGTAAGGTGACGAATTGGTAAGGTCTGCAGAAGAAGAAGGATTTACCAGGGGGCGCCCTCTGTCTCCGCGGCCCAGGAGACTCGACAGCACAGACCGTATGTAAAATTCACCTTACTTCACAATAAGTCGCTGTGTATCGCAGTTTCAATTGTTCAGTTACATCCCGGCTGAAACCAAGTTTTGTCCGGAGTCTATACTAGTAATACCAGCTTCCACTGCGCTATGCCATTCCGCGGGTCTAGGCGGGGGTGTACTGAACATTTCTTGGTAGCAAGAGCGTAGTTTGAAGGCCTGAGAGGCCCACGCCAAAACTTTGTCGATTAATCAGTGCCGTTTTGATGACCATCTGGTCCGGACTAGATTAATTTGTACTTGTAAATGGTAATTAACTTGCATTTGAAAAGTAAAGGGCATTCCTTTGTTATTGGTTCCATGTCTTGTAATTAATTGTCATGTATTGAAGTTCCAAAATGTAAACAGATGCCTTTCTTTGCTCATAATAATTATTATTTAGTTTGTTAGCAAATTTGAGTTGTGAATATTGACAAGTTGTTGCTAAATAATAGCGAATAAAAGGTTAGCTAATAAGTTTGCACTCAATACTTAGTGAAACTTAAATGATTAAAGACATTGTTTACACATTGAAACTTATTGAAACTTGTGCTTTGAAATAATTAAAATTAGCTTGTTGTATGTTGATATCCAAGTGAATTTCAATAGTCAGTGATTTTGAGTGAATTTCAATGAAGTGAATTTCAATAGTCAGTGAGTTTTGTTGTTTTCTGATAACCTCTAAATATTTAAGAGTTTGTGTCATTATAAATACTTTGTTGTTGTAATATTGGAATTTTGTGGTTATTAATAACCTCCAAATATTGGAGATTTTGTGTTATAGTGAATATTTTGAATTTGTTGTTTTTGTTGATAAATTTGTGACGTTACAATGACGGCCTCCTCGGCTAAAGCCAAAATACGTTCTGAGTTACGGTGGTTAGCTTCTGCGGTTGCATTGTTGGATCGACCGGATAGGACGGAGGCCTTGTTGAACAGATACGTAGATCTGCCCGTACGTTTGGCTGTTGTTGATGAACAGTATGCCTTATTTTTGGAAAGGACTGTTGAGGCCGAGGTGGAAATGCGACAAGAAGTCGGTTTGGATGTGGACCAGTGTTATGATTTTGCGGACAGAATTACCCAGGTGGCTCGACCTTTGCAAGTGGCAAGAGAGAATGAACCGAGCCCGTCCCCGGTCACATCTAAGAGTATGCCCCCTCTATTTGCTAGATTGGCTCCCTTAGATTTAAGGCGTTTTGCTGGTCGTCTCTAGACGACCAGCAAACTGGGACTGGGACTGGGAGGGCTTTATTAATATTTTTGATAGTCTCGTACATGCCCGGGATGATTTGACCCAGGGCCAGAAGTTGGCTTATTTGTTATCCGTGTTGGAAGGGGAGGCCCTTGAATCGGTTCAACATTTGGCCCCCTCGGATGAAAACTACCCTATTGCTAGGGATTTGATTGCCCGTCGGTACCAGAACGTACGACGTCTGGCGGACAACCATGTTGCCGCCATTTTGAATTTACCCCGCGTTGCCAGCGTGATGCACTTGAGAGTGGCTTTGTTGAATCCGCTGTTGGTTGCCTACAACGCATTAAAAAACTTAAAACTCCCAGTGGAGCAGTGGTCGTTTTTGTTACTGAACATTGTCCTGGGAAAGTTGCCGGACTCTGTTAAGGTCCGTTTTGAGCAGCAGTATGGTGGGGATAGTGCGACTTATCTGCCACCCTTCTCGGACCTCTTGACGTTCCTGGAAGGAGAGAGTAGACTGGCAGATAATTCCTCTCTGGCCGGTCCTATGGGACCCGAACGACCTGTGCCACAGAGTAGGTCCCCCACCGGACCCCCCCGTAGGGGGCGTATGGCCCCTCGCGCGCCCGGCCGCTATGCCGCCGTCCAGGAGACCGCCCGCTGCTTGTACTGTCGGGAACCGGGTCACAGCACGACCCGTTGTGATAAGTTCCTCGACCAGCGCGTCCAAGGCCGTCGAGCGATCGCGCGACAACGGACATGGTGCTACTCGTGCTTGGGCCTGCACATGCAGCGCGAATGTACCCAAGCGCACCCATGCCGCTTTTGTAAGGGCAACCACCATCCCCTCCTCTGCATGAACAGCCCAGAGGGCGGCGGAGCGCCGCAGCGCGTCGCTGCAGGATCACCTCGTATGGGTGGGGGTCTCGGACCCCCCGCGGTGTTTGCATCCCGCAGCAGTTCTAGTGGCCACCAGAGTGGCCACCAGAGTGGCCCCAGACGCTCTCCGCCACGTTTGGAGCCTCAAACGGGCGGGGGTCCCAGGGACCCCCCATGGGAAACCGATCCCCAAGGATGGGGATGAGTCATGCGAGCGTTGCCGGAGGTCGTAGAGGCCCCCCGCGACGTTTTGAGCCTCGCACGGGCGGGGGTCCTACGGACCCCCCCATGGGAAATCGGTCCCCAACTAGGGGGTTCGATTTTGCGAGCGTTGCGGGAGGTCGTAGAAGCCCCCCGCAACGTGTTGAGCCTCGCACAGCCGGGGGTCCCCGGGACCCCCCTTCTGAAAATCGGTCACCGTGCCCCCGCGACTATGGGGCGACGTACACGGTGGGTGCTAGGCACCGATTCTCGTCGCCGCTCGCCGAATACCCGCGTTTGGAGCGGCGCCCGCCCCGTCTTCAAGGGGCCGGGAGATATAACCCGCCTGATACCGGGCGAAGTGGACGTAGGCAGTATGTGGGAGAATGGGACCCACTGGATCGCTATGAGCGACCCCCTTACCATGGGGGGACGTCTGGGGACCCCACATACTAGCAATCAACGTGTTTACGGTCGATTGTAGCCACCCCTCCAGAGACCGTTTTGTTGCCCACGGCCTCTGTGCTTGTCAGGGGATTGAATGGCGACCTTGTGGAAGTTCGCGCCTTGTTGGATTCCGGTGCTCAGGGGTGTGTTGTGTCATCTTGGTTAGTTAGGCGGTTGGGCCTCAAGGTGCACCCCCACACGGAAGGCGTGAGAGGTGTTGGCGATGTGAAAGTCCCCGGGTTGTTAGGGCATGTTGACTTCACATTTACATTACGTAATAAGTCCACGCCAGGCATTAAGACCTCGGCGATTGTGTTGGACACAGTTGTTGGCCGTCAACCTTCAGTTGACTTGGGACCGAGTATGTTGTCTTTGGTGTCTGATTCCCCACTTGCCGATCCAAATTTCTTCCGCCCAGGCCCGATTGATGCTCTCCTTGGAGCCGATGTCCTGGGGCGAGTTTTGTTGACGGGGAAGCGAGTTTTGCAGCCAGATGGCTTGGTAGCTCTGCAGACGACACTCGGTACAGTTGTGATGGGCCCTGCTCGCCGCGTTTTGGATTCCCTTGATGAGGATCGCGGTCTTGTTTTTAATGTGTCTCTCTCCGAAGTGGTGCAGAAGTTTTGGGAGGTTGAGGAACCTCCACCAGCCCCGCGGGTTGACCCAGTAGCGGATGAATGCGAGTTGTATTACCAGAATAACACTGGTCGCCTCCGCTCTGGTCGTTTGATCACCCGTCTCCCCTTTCGTGCCGGCCGACCTCCTCTGGGCGAATCCCGACCTCTAGCGGGACGTAGGCTAGTGGCGATGGAGCGTCGCATGAGCAAGGATCCGGTCTTCCGCCAGAAGTATGTTGAATTCATGCGGGAGTATGAGGAGTTAGGGCACATGTCCGTGAGCGATTTGGATTGGCGCTCCGTTGAGCACTTCTTTTTGCCGCACCACGCCGTTTTGAAATCCGGAAAGATTCGGGTGGTCTTTGACGGTTCGGCTCCCACCTCTACTGGAGCGTCCTTGAACCAGTGTCTGCATGTAGGTCCCAAGCTGCACACGGAGATCTCAGACATTTTGACCAACTTCCGGCGGCACCAAATTGTATTTATGACTGACATCCGGATGATGTTCAGACAAACGGTCATCCATCCAGAGGATAGGAGGTACCAATTGATTTTGTGGAGAGAGAGTCCTAGGGACCCCTTGTTGATTTATGAATTGAATACGAATACGTACGGTTTGGCTTCGAGCCCGTTTGTTGCGATTCGTTCTTTGTTGGAGTTGGCCGAGAAGGAGCGCTTGAGATACCCTCGCGCCTCCGCCATTTTGGCCAGTGACGTCTATGTGGATGACATTTGCACGGGCGCCTCATCTGTCTCAGAGGCGATTGTCCTGAGAGACGAACTCACCGCCCTTTTGAAGTCGGGAGGTTACGAGTTGAGGAAATGGATATCCAACTCGCCTGATGTACTGGTAGGTTTGCCCGAAGAGCACCAGCAGGACCCCCACCTATTCGAAAATGTTGATAATCCCCATGTGGTGACCGTCCTTGGCGTACAGTACAAACCGGTCTCTGACACGTTCACTTATTGTGTGGATTTACGACCACCGAAAGTCTGGACCAAGCGTTTAGTATTGTCTACTGTCGCACGTACCTTTGACCCCAATGGGTGGATTTGCCCCGTGCTGTTTATGGCCAAGTGTTTCTTGCAACGGTTATGGGCTTCGGGTGTGTCGTGGGATGAACCCCTCTCGGACGAGTTACTCCGAGATTGGTCGAGCTTCGTTTCATCCCTCCCCGAGATTAATGAAGTGCATTTGCCGAGGCTATTCCTCCCTTCTGAAAATTGTAAAGTTACTCTTCACGGCTTTTCCGATGCCTCCGAACGTGGATTTGCTGCGGCCGTGTACCTCCGCACCGTTACTGTTGACGGAGTTGTTGCTGTGCATCTGGTGATAGCGAAAAGCAAAGTCGCTCCCCTTCGGACTCGTCATACGATCCCGAGGTTGGAATTGTGTGGAGTTGCCCTCCTAATGCGTTTGTTGAACCACGTATGGCTCACATTAGGTCGATCTATTAAGATACAAGAGGTTTATGCTTGGACGGACAGTCAGGTCGTCCTTTGTTGGTTGAAGGCTCCGGCGCACACCTTGGACGTGTTTGTGGCCAATCGAGTGTCGCAGATTTGTAATTCCGACATCGAGTTGATTTGGAGACACGTGCCGGGAACCATGAATCCCGCGGATTGTGCGTCTCGGGGTTGTGTAGCCCCAACCCTAATTAACCACCCCCTCTGGTGAGGCCCACAGTGGTTGATGCGGCCTGAGTCGGAGTGGCCGCCCTCTCCAGCGTGGTCGAACGTAGCCGTTCCTGATATGCGGGCATGCGTCCTGGAGACTAACCCCGCCGGGGAAAAGGATTTGTTGTTGGATCGGTACAGCTCCTTACAGAAGCTGCTTGGTGTTACCGCTTGGATCAGACGTTTTGCGTACAATTGCAGAAACCCACGCGCGAGGCGTGATTCGTCGGTTCTCACTCCGGACGAGCGTAGGGACGCGCTCTTGTTTTGGGTCCGGAGAGTACAAGCTGATAGTTTTGAGTCCGAGATTGAAATTTTGCGTTTAGGCCGTCGCAAGTTGAAGGGCGCGGTATCGCGATTAAATCCCTTCCTGGACGAGAGTGGGCTTTTGCGAGTCGGCGGAAGACTTCGAAATGCGAACCTGCCGTATGGAGCTCGTCACCCCCTTTTGTTACCTAAAGCCGGACATTTGACTCAACTGATAATAACAGATCGCCATGTGAATGCACAACATGCTGGCTGTAATGCTTTGTTGGCCATTTTGCAGCGTGAATTTTGGATTTTGTCTGCTCGTCGAGCCATTCGCACTGTGGTTTTCCGTTGCCTGCCTTGTTATCGATTGAAGGCCGCGACCATGCAGCCCCAGATGGGTGATTTGCCTGCTGATCGCGTCACGGAATGTAGAGCTTTTGCCGGAGTCGCCACCGACTTCGCCGGTCCCTTTACTGTAAAGGCTTCGAGACTGCGTAATGCTAAAACCTATAAGGCGTACTTGTGCGTGTTTGTGTGTTTGTCCACCAAGGCTGTCCATTTGGAAATTGTCTCGGAATTGTCTACCGAAGCCTTTGTCGCCGCCTTGAGCAGATTTGTTTCCCGTAGAGGACTGCCGACATTGATACGTTCCGATTGTGGTTCTAATTATAAGGGAACGTGTAATTATCTTAAGGAAGTAGTTAAGTTTTTTGTTGATAATAAAATAGACATTGGAACCACCCTCTCCCGGCGTGGGATAATCTGGAAGTTTAGCCCTCCAGCTTGTCCGACCTGGGGAGGAATTTTTGAAGCTTGTGTAAAGGCTGCCAAGACACACTTGCGTCGCGTGATTGGAGAAACTATTCTCACGTTTGAGGAACTTGATACGGTATTTTGTAAAATTGAGGCCGTCCTCAACTCGCGACCCTTGTGCCCGTTGTCTTCGGACCCGAATGACCTGGAAGCGTTGACCCCAGGTCATTTCTTGATCGGACAGCCCCTTTTGGCGTTGCCTGAATATCCGATTCAGGATGTAGGATCCCATCGTTTGTCGCGATACCAACTTTTGAAACAGATGTCCCAAAACTTCTGGGCACGTTGGTCGATGGAGTATTTGCATATCCTACAACAGCGCGTGAAGTGGACAGATAAAACCACCCCACCCCAGACTGGCGACCTCGTGTTGATTAAGGATGCTAACCTGCCGCCCCTATGTTGGCGAAGGGGGCGCATTGTTAAACTCTACCCCGGAACTGACGGAGTTCCTCGTTTTGCTGAGGTTTTGGTTCGAGATTCGGTTTTGAAGAGAGCAGTTAGTGGGCTCTCCCGATTACCCGTAGATTGACGTACCGTTCTTAACGGTCCGGGGCGGGGGGATGTTCGGAAAAGATCGACGTTTCTGAACGCATCCCTAATGTCACGTCAAATTGACATTTCGCTGTCACTTGAAGTTGACAGTTCTCACTTGATTGGAATTCTTGTAAGAAAAAGATGTCGGATTAATTTTGCTGAATTGTTAAAAAACCGCTCGCGTTGAATATGCCTGGCATATCGAGTTTGAATTGAATCCTGAATTATCCTGTCGATCCCGTGTTGTACGACCAAGATTTTGACGCTATCCTGATGAGTGGCCGGTCGCGATGCTTTGAAGGACAATTTTCCGCCACGCGTTGTTGTCGGGACAATATATCTTAATAAGCAAGCCCGCGTGTGTCATTGTGTACCTATTGTTGAAGCGCCCAGTGTCTTGGGACCGCTGTGTAGAATTCGTTTTGTGAGTAAGGTGACGAATTGGTAAGGTCTGCAGAAGAAGAAGGATTTACCAGGGGGCGCCCTCTGTCTCCGCGGCCCAGGAGACTCGACAGCACAGACCGTATGTAAAATTCACCTTACTTCACAATAAGTCGCTGTGTATCGCAGTTTCAATTGTTCAGTTACATCCCGGCTGAAACCAAGTTTTGTCCGGAGTCTATACTAGTAATACCAGCTTCCACTGCGCTATGCCATTCCGCGGGTCTAGGCGGGGGTGTACTGAACAATAATACTTAGTGAATAAACTTTAAGTGGATTCTGCAGGCTAACTCCTCACGGAATCGACTTGAGATCAAAATCGAATCAAGAATCAAGATCGAAAATCACCATTCTAGTAACGAATATAGCGCCAATCGAGCCAACGCGATACAATCGCGCGCGCGTCCAGCCGGCCAAGCATGAGCGGCTTTTATCGCGCGATATGATATGGTACGGCAAGTTGTCGTGCTTACCCCACTAAGGTAAGCAGACGGCATGCCGTACCATATCTATCGCTCATGCTAGGCCGGCTGGTTGCGTTCGTAAAACGTGGCGTTTGTATTGATACAAACGCAAGGACTGTGTGTAAGGTTGTAAGGTTAAGGTTAGAGTGCTCGTCAGATAAGTCTGCGCGCGGTAAAAATCGAATACTAATCTTTTCTATAACATAAGAACAAAAAAATGCACTGTAACTAGCGCCAAAAACGCGCCAGTCACGCGCAAAGTTATCTGACACACACTCTAGATACTCTTTGACATACCTTCTCTTTGGAAGCGGCTAAGAAATGACAGTTGTGTGAAGTATGACAGTTTAATGGTTTTCTATACAAAATTACCATTTTTATTTTATAATTTTCCTGGATAAAAAGTAGCCTATGTTACTCTCCAGCTCTCAAATTATCTCCATACCGAAAATCTCGTCGATCCCTTGCTCCGTTTTGACGTGAAAGACGGACAAACAAACAAACAAACACACTTTCACATTTATAATATTAGTATGAAGTATGAAGTATGAAGTATGATAGTATGATTTATTTATTCACAACAGGGTAGCACTTAGCCTTCATCACACCTGATGATAAGTGGTGATAAGGCTGAAGGTAGAAGCGCACTACTCCCGGAATCCTCAATAACTGAGGAACTGGCTATCTTATCTCTAACTGCCGGAACTAGGGTTTCTGATTTCTCGACTAATTTTTTTTCTCGAGTTTCGGGAATTCTAGAGGCCAAAGTCTCGAGTTTTCTCGGGTCTCGAGTCTTTTAATTAAAACTGTTGAAATCTGTTGAAATTTAATAAAAAACAGGGTTTTTTATTCCAAAATACTTTTATTCAGGGTGATTTATTGAGGGTGGTGACCCACCCTCAATATTTAGACATTTGGTACCTCTTATTTGGGTAAAGCAAGTAACAAAATAATTAATTTAATATCTTCTTTCATCTAAGTATATTTTTTTGAAGGCGGATCTATTAATTAAAATTTTTTTTTATTTAAGCATAAAGTAGTTAAACATCATAATATTGTTATTTCAAGTAGTCTAACCTAAAATAAAATTTTGCCGTTATCGACCAGCCGGCTTAGCATGAGCGGCTTTTATCGCGCGATATGATATGGTACGGCAAGTTGTCTTGCTCACCCCACTAAGGTGTAAGCAAGACGGTATACCGTACCATATCATATCGCGTGTTATAAGCCGCTCATGCTAGGCCGGCAGCATTAGTTGGGCAGAATATCGCATTGTTCGTCCCTATTCTATGTTATTGTTTAATTCATGGAATTTACGTTTTTTTTTATAATAAAACATTTAGTTACCGTAAATCTACACGATAGATAAGCTATTGTATTATACATATAGGTACATACAGAGGCCCCATCGTCATATTAAAATCAGATAAATAAGTACGTAACAAGGTATTTTATTTGGAAAACCTATTTTGAAAATACGTATTTTGCATTTTGTATTTAAATACTTTTATTTTAATTTTTAGTTTTTTGCATTCACAATGCAATTTTTAGTATAGAAAAATGGAAAATGAAGTATTTAGAAAAAATGACCCGTCTCGCAACCAGCTCCGATGGGACTTTTTCTAAATACTTCATTTTCCATATTTTTTTTAAACTTTTATTTAAAACTATTTTGTATTTTTATTTGAAATAGTAAAGTAACAATGTATTTGCATTTTGTATTTAAATACTTTTACAAAACTATTTTTAACATCTCTGGTAAGTAAGTAGATTATTAATTTGCACTATTTATTAATAATGTACCTAGTTTGATCAAATTTATCAATCAGTCAAGCTTAAAGCTAGGTAGACTAGTGATAGGCACTAATAATTCAGAAAAAGGTTATCCTACCTAACCTTAAATGTCCTTCCTTATTAATTCATAATAAATAACAAAACACTTTTATTTAAAATTTTACTTTTTTGCATTCACAATGCAATTTTTATCATAGAAAAATGGAAAATAAAGTATTTAGAAAAAATCGACCCCACTCACAACCAGCTCCGATGGGACTCGAACCCACGACCTTTCGCTATCCGGGCGACTGCTCGGATAGCGATACTTGCCATAGTAATTTCTTCTTTAGCGATTGTCAAGTATCTGGAAAGGTATTTCTTTCGCGTGTGGAGGTAATATCCTCACATTGATGAAATTAACGCTGGCTATACAGCGTGTAAGAAGTATTTGATAAATTCGACGCTTCTCGTAACGACTCCGTAGCTCAGAGCAGTCGCCCGGATAGCGAAAGGTCGTGGGTACGAGTCCCATCGGAGCTGGTTGTGAGTCGGGTCGATTTTTTTCTAAATACTTTATTTTCCATTTAAAACACTTTTATTAAACAAGCACGCTTTAAATTCACTTAATTAAAGGTTAAAATTAATATAAAATTAAAATTCGAAACTCGGGAATTCTCGAGCTCCGGTCATTTTTTTCTCGTCTCGAATGAAGCCAAATTTCTCGAGTTTTCTCGAGTTCGAGAAGGCTCGAGCAGAAACCCTAGCCGGAACACAATAATGCTGAAAACATCATTGTTATGGCGTCAGACTTAGATAAGATAGTGGTAGCTAGCCAGGCGGACTAAGAACAAGTCCTACCACCAACTAAACCGAATACAATATGTACCCCCACTGGGAATCGAACCCGGGACCTCTGGGTCTGAAATCTGTGGTATGAACCACTAGACCACACAGGCTGTTAAAACTTCTATCCATATTAATTAAGTTAAAACATGGGTTCTAATGCTTACCAATCCAGCATTCAAGCCGGGCACATGGCTGTGTCTTCACAATATCTGGGGGATCAACGCCAACATTGAGGCACAGCACCAGAGCCACGCAGTGGGTTTTATACTGGAAAAGATAAAATTTCTTGATCTACATTATGTTATTGATAATGTGTTGTTGACACAAATATTTATAAAACTATAAAGTTCTTCTACAAACATGAATTCGTGAAACGAAGTAGAAAGAACAATGGACATTTTTGTATGGGATCTGGGCCCAGCCAGAGTGTGGCAATATCTTATACAGTATAAAATAAAGCTTAGAATACTCTCAATCATTTATTATAGGGCATCAAGACTAACCTAGCAAATAAAAAAGTTACAAACATTTCTAGGTTTTTTTAAATTATTATTCTTCTCTATTTACAATCAAGCCTTTTAGCTATATTTAAATTTTTACTTTTTTGCATTCACAATGCAATTTTTATGCTTGAAAAATGGAAAATAAAGTACCTATTTAGAAAAAATCTACCCGTCTCACAACCAGCTCCGATGGGACTCGAACCCACGACCTTTCGCTATCCCGGCGACTGCTCCAACCAAGCTAGCGACCTAACCTGTAGTGTCCAGACGCTACAGGTTACGAGAGATAGAAATACACACTCTAAAAATCTTAGTTCCAACTGACTGGCAAGCAGCAGAGAACAAAAAACCAAAGAGTAATACTATAAACTTACAATGGGAAAAGAGAGCAAACATTGAATTTGGTTACAAGTAGACTTGGCGATAGACTGGATTGTGTATGGCCTCCTTTAGTCACTAAAGTAACTTAAGCAATATAATCACCATACATGGTCACTCTAAAGTTTAGTGTAAACATGTGTGATGATTACATTTCTATGTTTCCCTATTCCTTCGCCATCGCAATCAATATTTCTAAGTATTTGTCACAATACTAATATGATTTTTGGATTGGCTGTAAGTTTTTTATTATATGTATTTGAGTCATGCTGTCATATAATAAAATGTTGATATTACTTAGATCTTCATTTTAAAGAAGATCTGAAAGTGCTACACCACAGCCGTCTCTATCGTCTTCTACATGCCATGCTATGATACGGAATGGCAACATTGCTGTGAACCGGTTTACTTCTCTGAGTACTAAATCCTATGGAGGTGGCATACCTACGAAAAAGTGAGGTGTAACTAAGTCACAATGTAAGAAAATCTTGGAATTCAATTTTAAACTTCTTCTTATTGTCGTATTAATCGGTCCAGCCGTTTCAGAGATTAGCCAGAACAAACAGACAGACAGACAAAAATTGTAAAACATGTCATTTTGGTATATGCACCGTATATTTAATCATATGCATGTAGTAAAAAGTAGTTATTTAATGTTTCAAACAGACACTCCAATTTTATTTATTTGTATAGATGTATAGAAGATATGCCATCTCCATAGGATTCAGTACTCGAGGTTTACTCGCTGTTTACCTGTCAAACGGTGCAAACAATGTCAAATCGGTTCACTTTAAAATTACGTTGCCAACTTTATGCGCATGGCTTGTAGAAGACGATAGAGATAGCTGTGGCTACACTCTGGGCCCATTTTGGCCATTGTTCATAGCAAATTAATGTATTGTTGCCTATGTTCTCAGATTCAAAAGCACATGGAACTTCAAAGTTGCACTAAGGTCTACTGTTTTATTTAATAATATGCTGAGAACAAATTGGAATTTATACATTATATTCATTTGAAGTATAAGTAAATAGCAGTGGGCGTCGTTCGGCTGACATGATGATTCATTTTGAAAACATAAACATTAAAAACTTTTACATAAAATAAATACAGTGGCAAGACATAGAAATATTTCAGTGGAATTAATTAACTTAATGATTTAGTTAGTCAAAGACAGTACCTATGTAATGGTTTATTTATATATAGTTTATTGTGAAATGAGTGGTTATTCCAACCTTAATTGTATAAGTTTTATATCAGAAACAAGGTTTTGATATAAAAATTTGAAATAATGAGTAACTAGTTATTACCGGTACTGATGATAACTTATAACATAAAATGTTTTCGTGAAATTAAAGGAGCAATGATAATCACTAAACTATTCACCAAGCACCAGCATGGTGAGGCGAGTGAAATACACATAACTTTGAATTAAATGAGTGTTACATTCAATGTTATTGATTTAGAAGGAATTCATGTAATCGTAGTGCCCATGTGCGTTTGTTTTCATCGTTGATACGCAGTTTCGAAGTGTCAAATTATTGAACTAAAAAATAGTCGCTCACCTTTTCTTTGACTCTCCATGAATGCTCGGTCCGTTCGGCCCCTTTAATCGGCTCAAGGTGTCTGGGATTATCAAAACAGAGAGGTAAATCCCAGTCTTCTGTATCAGAAGAATTATCATCACTGTCACTCTGTTCATTTTTCTTATCCTCATCTTTAGGAGCGAGATAAGGAGGCATATCGGTCATTTTCACTATACACTTATACACAAGTTCGTCGCTTTAAAGTCTAACGCTTAAAAAGCATAAGAAACATTTTCAAAACCTCAATAAACCAAAAATCATGTGCGCGTCCATTTTTCACCACATGGGAATAAACAATAATGTTGGTGTTTCGTTCCACGCACAATAAACAGTTGGTGTCTTATCTTGTTTTTTATTTGTTTTTATTATGAATGTCTCACTCAATGTTTGAATCATAATAATATGAAATTTACTATTATAATATATTTTAAGTAAATACATAACAATGAAGAAAAAGAATGAAGTAAAAGTGAGAAATATAGTAAGGCGTACCTACTATCCCCGCGTAAAACTCCCATAAGCATTGAAAATGTGTGAACTACCCGCGCATTTACCCGCGTTATGTTAGCAAGAAAAGAAGTAAAGGAACATAGGAAAGCACAAATTAATAAAGAAAGACCGATCAAGATTAATGAGAAGGCAGCACAAATTATATAGACTAGCAAGGCAGTATGGTCTCAGACCCTAGCCAGCAGGGGCAGGGGTACCGGCACTACCGGCTAAAACACAATAGAGGTCAGTGGGCTAAAAATATGAAATATGGACATGGGCTTCATTTGACATTTGTAGCCCACACATATATTGTCCTTATATGGGCATAATATGGGCTTTAAATGTCAAATGAAGCCCATATCCATAGCCATAATTTTTAGCCGGTAGTAGACCCCCTGTTTCTTAAGGTTGGTGGTATTCCACTACCTATCCAATATTTGATCAAAGAAATTGGACGAATGGTTTCATTAATAAATTCTTTGATCAAATGTTTATTGGACAAAGATCTTTGATAAGGCTGGTAAGTATTGCACTTATCAAATATTTGATGAAAGAAATTTGACGATGACGAATAATTAATTCATGAATGGTTTCGTTGATAAATTCAACTTTGATCCAATATTTGATAAGTGGAATACCACCCTAAGTGGAATACCACCCTTATGGCCCGTCCACACGCAGCGACTTTGATCGATACTATTGATCATAAGTTGTCATGTCAGCGACAAGAAATCGCTGCTAAATTCACGTCCACACGTAATTTTGACACCGCCAGCGAGTCGCTATCGACTAAAAGTCGCTGCCGACATATTAATGATCAATAGTAATCATAAGTCGCCACCATGAAGCTCGACTTAATACTGAGGTAACTGGAGTTCTCACCCTGAATAAAAAAGTGAACACCAGCAAATTTGACATTTAGTATGTAGTGGCTGTCAGTTGTCTCATAGGACCATACATGGACCATACGTATTATTTTAAAGTGTAGGTGTCCTAACTCCTACCCAATAATATTCCCCGCCCTATAAATATGAAATCCGTTAACAACAATAACAATATGTTATTGTTTATACTGGAAATCTTTGCTTAATTTATAATTTGTATAACACTAATAATATTTTCTCTTAATTCGTCCAATTTGTATAAGCATGATGTGGCCGCCTTCAACAGAATTTTGCATTTTGCATGTTAGCTACTAAGTTTTAATGTTTTTCATATTGTAATTTTCCATGGCAGTCCAAATAAACAAAAAGAAAGAAAAAGAAAGAAGAAATCCCTGTTGTGTCTTGTTAACACTAACACCCCCTTTTTGAAAATACTGTCCAAATTTATTATATTTAATAATCTAAAACTCTAAATATATAACCTATATGTTAAATGTCTGTGATGTTTATTGTGGCGTTTGATTCGTTTAGTAACTCTATGGATATGAACTTGAAACGTTTTTAGGAACTTTAAGTCAATTTTATAGAGAAAATAGCCGCTATCAGTTCCTTGTTTTGCAACGTTGGGTATAACGATAACTAGCTAGCGACGTTCAACAGAAGTAACAGAACAAAGCAACAAAAATCTATCAAAATAAGGAATTCAAATGACAGTTGAAGCCCATACCCATATCCATATTTCTTAGCCGGTTACCGGTAGCCCCCCTGCTGTTCCGGTGAGGTGACAGCCGTGCGTGACAGAGCCACTTCACTTGCAAAAAGTTGCAATACAAAATTACAAGATCGGACGTAGTTACGCAATAATGTTCCAGTCCATACCAAGTTGAAATTGAGAAAAATGCATTTTTGTGTTTTTTTGTTTTTATTTTTAAACCTTAATAGTTACTAGCAATCTGCTTTGGTAACTTTAAAGAAAACTATCTTGGCTATCCGTAAAAAGTGTATTTCTAATCTAAAATAGATTTACGACATTTTTTTTTATAATTTTCGTTTTGGAACGTTATTGATAAATTGGTTTTTGTATGGGAGTGAATTTCAACACAGTTTTGCAATAATGTTCCAAATGCAACAAACCTCTGTACTGGTTAGTGTTTTACCCACGTGGTACTGTTCCCGTGGGAATATCTGAATAAAATATAGCTTATATTATTCAGGAATCAGGAGTAATATAGCTTTCTACTAAAGAAAGAATTTTTAAAATCGGTTGAGTAGTTTTTGAGCTTATCCATTACAAACATACAAACCAAAAATTAAATTAATTTTTCTTTATGAAGAAAAATTTGATTTTCTTTTTATTTGTGTAGATTATCGCAATGTTAAAAGTAGGTTCTATAAAATTGTGACAAAGGGTAAGTTCTCTAAGGTAAGGTAAGTGATAAAAACAATAGAATGAGAAAGCTCAAATTATAATGGTAAAGTATGGAATAACGATATGGAAAGCTAGAAAGTTTTGTTTTTCTTTATCACATGGAACATATTTAAGAAAGTATTTTCCACGCTTCATGTTTTTTTTTAAATAAAAATTATCTCTGAACTTTTTATTTCGCAACTACCTACCTTCTTTGATTAAATGAAACTTTTTCGTAACAGCTGTTTTTGACAATATTTTTTTTTGCGTTCGGATGCACGTTTGGTTTTAAAATCTACATATGTTCTCAAAAGTTTTGTCATGTGTCGATATACTATCACCACAATAAATTTAATAAATATTAAATACCTACCTGCATACTCAGATCATAGTTTAAATATAGTTTTATGCGTCATGAAACAAAGTCGTCTGGAATTTTTTACACGATCATTTTGAGGAAACGACAAGATTTCCCTAATAGCCCAAGAACTATCCGATATTTTTGTAAAAAAATCAATAACAGGCCAAATTTTTATAAACGGCCCTTAAATATAATTTTAAGAGGCTATATTTTGGAATCCAACATAATATCGCATTGGAAGGTATAAAAAAAAGTTATATCCCGAAAATGATGAAATTTTTTCAACAAATATGCTATCACCAATTTTATCGTGAACATGTGTTTATGTTCAGCATATCTAAGCACCAAAGTCGAAATCCATAAAGATATAAAACGGGAAACTAATACTTTATGAAGAAGTCGGTTGTTTCTGATAGCATTTTTAACATAGGTGTAATGCCAATTTGAGTTTACATAGAGAGTTTTTTTAAAGTTTATTTGTTTTTCATTTACAAATATAGGGGGATTATATACTTTTACGAAAGATAATTAATAAATGTATTCAAATGTAAAGTGAATAATACTAATTATACCATTTTTGCTCATTTTTTATAGATTTTTTATAGCTTTGTATTTTTTTTAATGTCGCTGTCATAAATATTGTTGGATTACTATTGAATTATTAATTAAAACAAGATAATCTAATTTTCTATGTTAAGAAATTACTGATTTAGAATTATTGTTGAGTCTCCATAGAGCGAATTAGTTTGGCTCTCGGGCGATAATGCCGGGCGGTGTACACGTTGGCCCAACCACTGGCCAATACATCGTACATTGACACTTTTAAACGAACAAGTTTAAAAAGGTTCTTTCAAAAGGGTCAATGTACGATGTATTGGCCAATGGTTGTACGGTTAACCGGGGTTACTTTGATTTGAGGGGGTGACTTTGTTGACAACGCTTATTTGACTGAATTATTATCGTTTTCCATTTTTTTTTCAAATAACCTTTGGTAGCATAATATAGCTATAGATAGTATGACGTTTGACGTTTTGACGGTATAAAAAAGTTCCACGACTGTTGGAACGCTTCGTTAAAATTATGCCAACATGTATTAATACATTACAGCCGAGGAAAGGTAAGTAAGACATTACATTGTTCGAGGGAAGGTAATTTGCTTACCGTACAAGGCTTGTATAGTGCTTTTCTCAAGAAATGCGAGGAAATAAAAAACTGTTTAACTAAATAATATTTACTAAAATTTATATCACACATGTTCGTTCGGGCAATTGTTAAATGTAAATGTTATTGTTTTCCCGGGCACACTTATGTATAAATCGCCCATAATAATATTATTTTAATGATGTATCATTAAAATACGCCAACAGCACAGATTCCGAAAACGTATGCGCCTTTTTTTCACTTTTCCAAATCAGATCGTAGCTTTTCATATACTTAAGTATCTTTCTTTTGATTTTGCTGGCAGTAAGTTTTCTGTTATTAATTTTGCTTCTGCTCTCAAATTTGGTGGAGTAGGTACAAACAATGTCTGTATAATGTTTCATTGGCAGAACTCATTTTGATAATTTATTACACAATATAAACTGTATTGATATCAAATCAACCGCTGAAAATCATTCCCGCCGTTTTTTTAATATTGGTTTGTGAGGCCATGTGAAACGGTCATACAGCCTATTGATACTTACTACTTGCCACTAAAATGCGCACCTTCAATACCCGCTTCTGGGCGGTAGATGGCGCTGTATATATTTCCCATACAAAATAACTCGTAAAGGATATTTTGTCTATGATAAATCTCATTTTGTTTTTTCGATTGATGTTCGTGCTAAGGGTACATAGCGCTTGTGGTACAATACCAATACGAAGTAATATAGTCTGTGCGCACCGTATTAAAAAAAAAGTTACATAACTAACTATGATAAAATAATTACTTAGATAATAATAATAATAATGTGGCTGTATGGTGCAAATATCCCTTTGCTTTTTCTGTTTTTATACACAGGAATAACTAAAGAAAAAATAAAGAAAAAAAGTTGGTATTACCATAGAAAATCACTGCAGTAATGAATTTCAGTACTTACTTACTGCACTAAAATCAATGCAGTAAGTAAGTACTGAAATTCAGTACTGCAGTGATTTTCAAATTTAGAATGTTTACCTCGGAAAAGTGCCACGTACTGCATTCTTTTCTCAAATATAATATTAACATTTCAGAGCATAAGTGTGAAAATTGTTTTTTCAGTCGAGCTTCATGGTGCTAAGGGTACATAGCGCTTGTGGTACAATACGAAGTAATATACTCTGTGCGCACCGTATTTAAAAAAAATTTAACCTAATTATGATATAATAATAATGTGGCTGTATGCAAAATGAGATTTATCATAGACAAAATATCCTTTACGAGTAATTTTGTATGGGAAATATATACAGCGCCATCTACCGCCCAGAAGCGGGTATTGAAGTTGCGCATTTTAGTAGTAAGTATCACTAGGCTGTATGAGCGTTCGACATGGCCTCACAAACCAATATTAAAAAAACGGCGGGAATGATTTTCAGCGGTTGATTAAATATCAATACAGTTTCTATTGTGTAATAAATTATCAAAATGAGTTCTGTCAATGAAACATATACAGACATTGTATGTACCTACTCCACCAAAGAGAGCAGAAGCAAAATTAATACTTAACAGAAAACTTACTGCCAGCAAAATCAAAAGAAAGATACTTATATTACGAAAATTGTTTTTTCACACTTGTAGGATGCCATGTATTATTGTATGTCTACCATATATATATATAGTATGTGTACTTATGTCATACTCTAAGTAAAATAATAAAGACAGTGTGGTTGTGAACTCAACAGAGAATGGTCGTTTCATTTATATCGTCGCCCACACAAATTGGCGACCCCGACGTATAATAAAACACGCGTACATCGTGACTTTAGTGTGAGTGTAAAATGTTTCCGAGAGATGACCCGGTGCCGGCGCAGATTCCGCAAGCTGGCATATCGGCTCAGGTGCACCAGGAAACCCAGGACGTCAGCCGCGATGTTTCTACCTTATCAGTTGGGAGTCGGATACCAGATTTTTGGCCTGAAAACCCACGCCTATGGTTTATTCAAGTTGAGGCTATTTTAGCCCCTCAGAAAACATCTGACCAAAATAAATATTATATGGTCGTGGCGAAACTCAGTCGCGAAGCAGTGGAGCAAGTAGCGGACCTCCTGGCAAAGCCGCCAGAGAGGAACAAGTATGAAGCATTGAAAAACAGGTTATTGCAAATCTATGAAGAGTCTGAAACAAGACAGGTACAAAAGCTAATATCGGAAGTAGAGTTAGGAGATCAAAAGCCCAGTCAGCTTTTGAGAAAAATGAAGGAGCTGGCTAGAGGAAAAATAGAGGATGACACACTGAACATACTCTGGCAGGGACACTTACCTTCTTCGGTGCGAGCAGTTCTCACGGTGACTTCATCCAAAGATCTGGACAGCTTAGCAAGCATCGCAGACAAGATAATGGAGTCTTAGTCAAATGGTATAGTGAAATAGTAAAACAGTGAAAGTGCAAAAGTGAAATAAGGGTATGGTCGAGTCATGTTTAGACATACACATACGTATTCCATGTCATATTTATTATTTGTAAAATTAAAACTTAATCATATAACGTACAGTAAATAATAATATTAATTCTATCGTCAATATGTATGTAATCTGTGTATTAAAAACTAAACTTGAAGTATTATTGAACTTCGTCAATCTGTTTATAATATTGTAACAACGTGTAAATCAATTGTATTGTAATAAAAAAATTGTATCTTTGAAAAATATTCATAAGATGTAAAAAAATATTTTTCATTGAATTTATCAGTAAGTAAATCAAGGAACCAGTTAAATTGTAATGTGTAAATCAACTGTTACGCATGATATGATATTGCCTGTACTTAGTTCTTATCAAGGCACTATCGAAGCTTGTTAAGCCGTTGTATTTAAATATAAGTTGTAATTATTGTACATAGATGGCGTTGTGCCAAACGTACGTAATGCTGAACGGCGGTGTTAAGATTTTTTGGTGATTGATATAGTCTTGTCGATGCACCCAATAAATTGTCCTCGACCTACACACTAGTTTTATTTACGTTGTGAATAACAGTATTTTGGACCTCTATGGGATTGTACATGGTCCTAACCGAGTCGGAAGTTTCGGTTGGTTGACCTGGAACCAGCTCAGTACGAGTGACAGGAGCAGGGACTACGGAGGATCGGAGTTTTGAGTTTGCAGCAGCAGCTCCAGCAGTGACGTCAGCGGATCTGGGTGCGACCACGAAGCGAGCGATTGCGTAAGCGGAAGCGTTTAGTGAGTTGTGCTGTGATGAAACTGTGAGTACATTTGTGTCATTCATTAACTTAGAATAATTTCAAGAAAGTTAGAACTTGGAAATTTTAGAAGTGTTTTCATAGACTTAGAATAATTTCTCCAAAAGTGAAATACGGGGAATCCACGCTAGTTTGCGGAGCCAAGTGCGAAAACACTTAGAAAAATTTCGTAAATTTTACGATTGACTTAGAAAATAATTTTGAATTTTCTCATACGGTGAATAGTTAGAATAACTATCAAGATGGATGCCTACGGTAAAATACAAGATGATACTAAGTCAAAGATTCAGAAGGGAAGGTCTAATTTTAGAAAATCTCCGAAAGATAGGATCTCTTTGTCATACATAGAAACACGTCTAGAAGCCTTAGAAAAACAGTGGTCTTCATTTGATGAAACACATAAGAAGATTATAATGGAAGTTTCTGGAGACATACTTGAAAAATCTACTTATTTTAAAAATGAGATGTATGATGAGACCGAAGAACTGTACATAAATTACAAGTCGGAGTTAAAGGAAGCCATCCTTAGGTTAAAGAAAGATGTTAATGTTAATGAATTTTATGATGCAAATGCAACTAGCAGCACCCAATCCTTTACTGTTAAATTACCGAAAATAGAAATACCTAATTTCAGTGGCAAATACACAGAATGGAGTAGTTTTCGTGATTTATTTTTGTCTTTAATTCACAACAATAAGGGATTGGATGACGTTCAAAAGCTGCACTATTTGAAGAGTCACTTGTCTGGCGAAGCCGAGCAAATGTTAAGACACATTCCTATCACGGCATGTAATTATAAAACTTGTTGGGATCAGTTAGAGCATCGTTACAACAACAAAAGGTTTTTAGCCAATTGTGTACTAAAACGTTTTATGAACCAAAAAAATGTATTGTCGGAATCTTCAAGTGCGATAAAGGAATTACTGGACACAACTAATGAGTGTTTAAATGCTCTTACTAATTTAGATGTAAATGTAGATTCCTGGGATCTTATTGTAATTTATGTAGTTTCGTTGAAACTTGATACAGAATCTCGAAAGTTGTGGGAAGTAGAAGTCAGTAGGTGTAATGATGAATTGCCTAAACTTGTTGATTTTAAAAACTTTTTAGATCATCGTTTCAGATCTTTAGAATTTCTAGACAATAAAGCCACTAAACAGAGTAATGTTCGTAATAATGTTCCTAAAACAATGCATACAATTCCTGCTGTATCATGTATATTTTGTTCCGATGCTCACAAACTGTGTAATTGTAAAAAATTCGCAAAGGAAGATGTAAATGTACGTCGTACTTTTGCCCAAACCAACAAGTTATGTTTTAATTGTCTTGCTCCGAATCATTCGATATACAATTGCCGTCAATCAACCAGCTGTCGCATTTGTAAAAGGCGACATCACTCTTTACTGCACCCAAAGTTAGGTCCTAAAGATGATCAGGTAAACACTTCCGTAGTGGAAGGGGGCGCTCAGTCGTCCAATGTAGAATCATCTCAAGGCGAGGCATCAAATATGGTATCATGCTTTTCTAATGCAAATAGTCAAGTATTATTGGCCACTGCTTTGGTCAATGTAGATACGAAAAATGGAACTTTTTGTATCAGAGCTCTTTTGGACCAAGGTTCACAAGCTTCATTTATAGCAGAGTCTGTTGTACAAATGCTTGGTCTTAGAAGAGTTTCAAACATGAGCTACATTTCAGGGTTAGGTAGTGATCAAGGTTCATCCTTGCAGTCTAAATGGACCGTTATGGTCAAAATTCAGTCACGCCATGACCCCAACTTTATAGTTGAAGTTAAAGCTCATGTTCTTAATAAGCTCACTTCTCTTTTACCTGAGAGGAAAATGTCTGTTCCGATGTTTTCTCCTCAGATTCCTGCTATAGAGTTAGCAGACCCGAAGTTTGATACTCCAAGTAAAATTGATATTTTGCTGGGGGCGGAAGTGTATGGTCAAATTTTAATGGACGGAGTTGTCAAAGGTCCACCAGGTTCTCCAATTGCGCAAAATACCAAACTTGGCTGGATCCTTTCAGGCCATATATTTTCCTCTCCAAGTTACGAACTTTCACAGACTCGTAATGAAATAATTAGTATGCACACTCAATTGAGTATGAACGATCTCCTGAAAGGTTTTTGGGAGCAAGAAGAACTGTCTTCAGCTGTGAAGAAATGTCTGTCTGAAGAAGAACAGCAATGCGAAGAGCTGTTCGCCAAAACTACTTCTAGAGATGATGAGGGTCGCTATATCGTGAAATTGCCATTCAAAAAGGTGGACCCAAGTTGTCAATACGGTAATTCTTATGATATTGCGCAAAAACGATTCTTTATGCTCGAAAAACGATTACTGAAGAATCAACCACTGAAGATTCAATATTCCGAGGTTATGGAGGAATATTTAAAATTAAATCACATGGAAGTAGTGCCGGAAGTGGAGAAAGCTAATCCCAAGGCTGTGTATCTTCCCCATCACGCTGTCGTTCGCAATGAGAGAAGCACCACTAAGGTTCGGGTCGTGTTTGATGCGTCGTGTTCGCTTAATAATGGAACTTCGTTGAATGATGATCTCATGGTAGGTCCAACGCTTCAACCCACACTTCGACACCTTATTTTACGTTGGCGCTGCTATCCTATAAGCCTGGTAGCAGATATTGTGAAGATGTACCGTCAAGTCAAGATAGCTGCTGAGGATGTTGATTTTCAACGTCTATTATGGCGTAGCGATTTTAATTCAGAACTTCAGCATCTCCGACAATTACGTGTAACATTTGGTACATCAGCGGCACCTTACTTGGCGGTCAGATCCTTACAACAGCTTGCACATGATGAGGGAGATAAATATCCTTTGGCAGCTAGCAGAGTCCTTAGGGAATATTATATGGATGACCTTATGACTGGCTGCGAAAACATAAACGAGGGAGCACAGATTTATCAACAAATGAACGAATTACTTAAACTTGGTGGTTTCCAGCTTCAGAAATGGAGTAGTAGCAATAGTGAGTTGCTGTCAAAGTGGGATAGAGAAAGTAAGAATTCAAAGGAAACTTTAGAGCTAAAATTAGATACGGTTATCAAAATTTTAGGTCTCACTTGGAATAGACACCAAGATGAATTTCAATACACTGTCCAACTTACAGCACTGGAAACACCCATAACTAAGAGGAAAATGATTTCGGAAATAGCAAAACTGTTTGATCCCCTCGGTTGGCTAGCTCCTGTGGTCACCACTGCTAAAATATTTATTCAAACAGTCTGGCTGTCAGGGATACAATGGGATGAAGAATTGCCATGTGATATTTTGAAGGCATGGCTTGAGTTTCGAGATGAACTTACACATCTCGCTCAATTTAAGATTCCAAGATGGATTGGCACTAGCACCAACGATGTTAGCAGAGAACTTCAAGGATTCTGCGATGCTTCAAATGCAGCATACGCAGCTGTAGTCTATATGAGAATCGTTGATGGTAAAGGTGATGTGCATGTACGATTACTTGCCGCAAAGACGAAAGTTGCTCCAGTGAAGCAAGTCTCGATTCCTCGGTTGGAGTTGTGCGGAGCGGTATTGTTAGCCAACCTGCTTCACGAAATTGCAGAAGTTTTAGAGATTCCGAAGGAGTGCGTGTACGCCTGGACGGACTCAAGTGTAGTCCTTTCATGGTTGAGTAGTCATCCCAGCAAATGGAAAACCTATGTCGCGAATCGGGTCTCTGAAATATTAACGCTTATGAATAATACTCAGTGGTCACATGTCAAGTCCGAATCTAACCCTGCAGATTGTGCGTCGCGAGGTATAAATCCGAGCAAACTATCGGATTTGAAGATCTGGAGAGAGGGTCCACAATGGCTGCAAGAAAAGGTTATTAATTATTCAAAGGGACAATTTAAATTAACGGATTTAGAAAAGAAAAAAGAGCAAATTTCGTGCCACACTATTCAGTCAGAGTCAGAATCTATATTATGTCGTTATTCTTCATTGAATAAATTATTAAGAGTTGTTGCATACATACGTAGATTCCTTAAGTTAAAGAAAGAAAAATTTACGCCTTACATATCTAGATTAGAAATAAAAGAGTCTTTACTTACCTGTATCCGATTGTGTCAAAGGAAAAGTTTCCTGGAAGAAATAAAATGTTTACAAACTTTGGGAAAGATAAAGAAAAGTAGTAAACTTACCTCACTGTGTCCGTTTCTTGATGCTGATGGTATACTCAAGGTGGGCGGTCGCTTACAAAATGCTGAAATAGATGAAAATATGAAACATCCAATATTGCTGCCGTATCAGTCGCACTTCACAGATTTGATTGTGGATGATGCCCATAATCGCACTCTTCACGGCGGTCCACAATTAATGACAAACTTTTTAAGAACGCAGTATTGGATAGTTAATGCGAAAAATCTTGTTCGCAAGGTCGTTCGGAAGTGTGTTGTATGTCGTCGCCATTCTGCACAAACAAGTCAGCAAATGATGGGACAGCTACCTACGGAACGTGTCACAGTCTGTCGACCTTTCTATCAGAGTGGGGTTGACTACGCAGGACCCATAGCTATAAGACCGTATAAAGGGCGTGGTTATCGAGCCGTTAAAGGATATATAGCCTTGTTCGTATGTATGACCACTCGTGCAATACACCTCGAAGTCGTTAGTGACATGACATCCGAGGCATTTTTAGCAGCTTTTAAGCGTTTTGTTGCACGGCGAGGTCACTGCGCAGATTTATGGAGTGACAACGGCACGACCTTCGTGGGGGCCAATAGGGAGTTAAAGCATTTATTCCAAACGGAAAAGTCTGAAGCCGCTAATGATATTGCTGAGTGGTTGGCAACAAATGGTACCAACTGGCACTTCATTCCACCTCACTCGCCGAACTTTGGAGGGTTGTGGGAGGCTGGAGTGAAGTCCACAAAGCACCATCTAAAAAGGGTTATTGGTAACAGTACCTTGACATTCGAAGAGATGTCCACGCTTCTGTATCAAATAGAAGCTTGCCTTAACTCGCGTCCACTTTCTCAAATTAGCAATAATCCAGATGATCCGTATCCATTAACTCCCGGCCATTTTCTAGTCGGTGAGCCGTTGCTGCTTATACCCGATGCAAACTTTGAGCAGAGTAACGTGAGTACTCTTAAAGGATGGCAGTTTGTACAGAGACTACTGCAAGACTTTTGGAGACGATGGTCTCATGAGTACTTGACTCAATTACAGCATAGATATAAATGGTCCTATATTGCTCCTGAACCTTCTGTAGGGGATGTCGTGTTAGTAAAGGAGGATGACCTCCCACCGTCCAGATGGTTGTATGGCGTAATTAAGGAAAAACATGTTGGTGCGGACAATCTTACGAGAGTCGTAACCTTGCGATGCAAGGGGTCTCTAGTAAAAAGACCTGTATCCAAACTTATAATTTTACCTGTCACTTAATAAATGTAAATACCTACTACTATGTTTTTTTGTATTTTAATTTAGTCAAGTATGTGTATGTGTTAGTTATGTATTATTGATGTATTGCATACCTAAATTTTGTTGTTTTTGTTAAGTTTCTTATTTGATTGTGTTGTTTCTGATGGACGTTCCGTTCATGGTGGGCGGAATGTTAAGCCGTTGTATTTAAATATAAGTTGTAATTATTGTACATAGATGGCGTTGTGCCAAACGTACGTAATGCTGAACGGCGGTGTTAAGATTTTTTGGTGATTGATATAGTCTTGTCGATGCACCCAATAAATTGTCCTCGACCTACACACTAGTTTTATTTACGTTGTGAATAACAGTATTTTGGACCTCTATGGGATTGTACAAAGCTTATGTTACGAAGTAGTCATTTCGCAATAAGCAAACATTGTCATTCTTTTCGTGTAATGCATGCATTGAGTTAAATATATAGTAGGTACATTTAAATCAATGGGTGCAAGTAATTCAATGCTGTAATTTTATTTTGGTTATGACCATTATGATGTATGTCAACAAAAATTTTTCTGTAATTTTTTTTAAAAAGGGGGGAATACTGTAGGATGCCATGTATTATTGTATGTCTACCATATATATATATAGTATGTGTACTTATGTCATACTCTAAGTAAAATAATAAAGACAGTGTGGTTGTGAACTCAACAGAGAATGGTCGTTTCATTTATATCGTCGCCCACACACACTTATGCTCTGAAATGTTAATATTATATTTGAGAAAAGAATGCAGTACGTGGCACTTTTCCGAGGTAAACATTCTAAATTTGAAAATCACTGCAGTACTGAATTTCAGTACTTACTTACTGCACTGATTTTAGTGCAGTAAGTAAGTACTGAAATTCATTACTGCAGTGATTTTCTATGGTACTACCAACTTTTTTTCTTTATTTTTTCTTTAGTTATTCCTGTGTATAAAAACAGAAAAAGCAAAGGGACATTTGCACCATACAGCCACATTATTATTATATCATAATTAGGTTAATTTTTTTTTAAATACGGTGCGCACAGAGTATATTACTTCGTATTGTACCACAAGCGCTATGTACCCTTAGCACCATGAAGCTCGACTGAATACTGAGGTATTAAGTCGAGCTTCATGCTTAGCACGAACATCAATCGAAAAAACAAAATGAGATTTATCATAGACAAAATATCCTTTACGAGTAATTTTGTATGGGAAATATATACAGCGCCATCTACCGCCCAGAAGCGGGTATTGAAGTTGCGCATTTTAGTAGTAAGTATCACTAGGCTGTATGAGCGTTCGACATGGCCTCACAAACCAATATTAAAAAAACGGCGGGAATGATTTTCAGCGGTTGATTAAATATCAATACAGTTTCTATTGTGTAATAAATTATCAAAATGAGTTCTGTCAATGAAACATATACAGACATTGTATGTACCTACTCCACCAAAGAGAGCAGAAGCAAAATTAATACTTAACAGAAAACTTACTGCCAGCAAAATCAAAAGAAAGATACTTATATGAAAACCTACGATCTGATTTGGAAAAGTGAAAAAAAGGCTCATACGTTTTCGGAATCTGTGTTGTTGGCGTATTTTAATGATACATCATTAAAATAATATTATTATGGGCGATTTATACATAAGTGTGCCCGGGAAAACAATAACATTTACATTTAATTTAATAATTGCCCGAACATGTGTGATATAAATTTTAATAAATATTATTTAGTTAAACAGTTTTTTTTATTTCCTCGCATTTCTTGAGAAAAGCACTATACAAGCCTTGTACGGTAAGCAAATTACCTTGCCTCGAATGATTAAAGCCCTCGCCTGCGGCTCGTGCTTCAAACCATCCTCGACAATGTAATTTCTTACTTACCTGTCCTCGGCTGTAATGTACTATTACTAAGCAAAGGATTACGTTACTGAACACCTGCATGAAAAATTAAAATTGAATGATGCTTACCTACTATCAGTATTATATTATCTGTGCTACTATGAAAAATAAATATTACTAGATATACTAGAGTTCATTCATACTAATAAAAGTTACAGTAAACGGAAAAATAAAACCCTGAGTAAAACTGAAACATTTAAACAAAATTCATTACTTGAGAATCTTACATGAGACAATGTTTCAAATAAGTTTGTATCATTTTAACTATATTTATAATCACTACTACTAATGCTCTAAAAAGTTACGTGTATTGTAAAAAATACTATTTTTGATTTAAATTTTGCAATAATGTTCCAACCACGGATTGAACGTTTTTGAAAAAATGTAATAAACTAAATTAATTTCTCACAAATGTTCCACGAGGGTTTGACACATTATTGCAGATTGTAATTACTTGCGAAATCTTTTTGCAAATATGTCTCACATGTACATGTAATATTGTTGCATAGAAGGCGAATTTTAGTAAAAATGTGGGCTGGAACCATTGAGTTATAATGTACTACATTTTGGAAAAAAATGTTAGAGTGGTGTAAGGTTTGTGGTGTCTTTGCTATATGGTAGAGAACCTTAAAATTGCACAGTGGTCTGAAATTCGAGCTCCATACTCATAGAATTTTTTTACAAGGAATTCATAATTAAAAAATTGTAATGTGTAGAACACAACTCCCTCTATTTCTCATTAAAACTTGGGAGGTATGAAACGCTCCACGAGTGAGAAAAAAAATAATCGATATTTTATTGTATGGGAGAAAACACTTAAAGTCCCTTTTCTCGAAACTGAATGGAACTGAGACCTTGGTATTTATATATTTATACCAGTTATTATCCCGTCCATGGCGGTTAAGATGGCATACCATACAAGTGCCGTTCGGTACCGCTTTGCGCGCAGCAGACTTCTGAAATTTTGAACTTTTCGTATCTGATTTTTTTAATTTTTGACAGAATAAAACGAATTACAGAATTAAACGAAACGAATAAATAAACTTCTTACTACCACACCAATTATCTAGCTTATAAGCAGTTTTCATTAAGAAACAGTGTTACGGAAACTAGATAATGGATAAATATATACTTTAAACTTTTTTGTAAATATACATACTTAATATACATAGAAATCACCGAGACCAAGACAAATAGACATGTTCAAGCACACAAATATTTGTATTGTTCGGGAATCGAACCCGAGACCTCTGGCGTAGAAGGCAGGCATCCTACCCCTGCGCCAAATCGTTCGTCAATCAAAACTTCAAGCAATCTTAGATAAAACTGTGTCAAGACGTTTAGAAGATTCATCGGGTGGTATAAAGATTTCACACTTTTGTGCAAATGGGGCATTGATGGGTCTTCTGGGCAAAGTTTGTACAAACAAAATATGCCAGGAGAAGATGACTCAAGTATTTTAGTGTGTTTATTTATGCCTTTGCGCTTAGATTGTAGAGATAAAACGTTCTGGGAGAATCCAAAACCTACATCAACAATGTTCTGCAGACCCATTTATTTCAAATGAAAATAAATTCAAGAAGAAAAAGCTGTGATTAAAGCTGAGATTGGAGCCATCTATTATGGGAATTTATGCTGTCTAAGCATAAAATGCCTAGACAGACCATGATAGATGGCAAAATCATATCACAGTTGTCAGACACATCCACTCAAACATGTGACATCTGTAAAGCGACACCTTTCGAGATGAATAAACTAGTGACTTTATCACAGTAAGTTTAGGATCATTTACCTTTTTGGTAACTCACCGAAGTATTTTAGTGTAGTGTGCGACCTTACATAATAATATTATTTTTTCAGAAAACCTATTTCAACAGAAGTATCTAGTATGGTTTGTTTACGCTTCATGCTTGGATCAGGTGTATCCATACAACTCCATATTTCATACAGACTCAACTTTAAAATATGGCAAGCTAGAGGACACAAACAGCAAAGAAGCATTGAAGAGTAGAAAACAAGCCATACCTACAACAGAAGTTCCGTCATGAAATGGGTCTTTTAGTAGATATTGTCAAACAAGGTGAATCTAAATACCGAAATATTTGAAATGTTTCAATATTTTACCTGAAATGTAACATACGTATAGGTAGGCTAGGTATTTCCTTAACCAAATTGTGTTTTTTTAATTTTGTTATACGATCCAGAACCACAAATGATGGCAATACAGCAAGAATTTTTAGTGAACCTGTGAAAACGGCTGCCATCACTGGATTAGACAACTTCTTAACAAGACATCTTCAATGGTCGCTTTGTATCATCCGATTTCTAGCTATATGTCCAGTATAAGACCCGTGCTGAGGAAATCTACCAAAACATCTGTCTCCGATAATATAATCTCTGCTCATTGGTGACGATGACACGGGTGTAGACAAGGAGAACATCGAATTTGTCGACATTAGTCCGTCAATGATGCTTAGATAATTGGTGTGATTGTAAGAAAATATTTATTATTTATTTATTTATTATTTAATGATGCACTCGGACTTAGAAGACTCTGATCTAGGCGAAGATACTTTTTGCTAGTTTGTATCAATGTGTCAATATTAGTCATTTATTAGTGTTTGTAACTTTTGTTACAGGTAAGTAGGCAATGTAAGTATAGGTATTTCTCGTAAAATATGGAATGTATTAATTAAATATCTTCTTTGGTTTTTATAGTCAATCATTATTTACTAGTTTGTTGTTATTTCATACGTATAACTAAAATTTTTAAAGATAAGTAGTGTTAGTAGGTATAGGTTTTTCTTGTAAAATAAGCAATGTATTAATTTAAGTTTCTTCTGCGGTTTTTGTAGGTAGTCAATCAATCATATTTTATTGTTATTTCGTATGAAACTATAGTCTTTTATACGTTTTTTATGTATTAGAAAAAAAAGTTTTTGATTTATGAGTTTACCTACCTACCAATTTTTTTGTTGATCGAATTACTTATTTATGTGTATTAAGTTTTATTATTTCGATTTGGCGCAGGTCTAGGATGCCTGCCTTCTATGCCAGAGGTCTCGGGTTCGATTCCTGAACAAGACAAATATTTGTGTGCTTGTCTATTTGTGAAAAATGCAAAGTGAAGTATTTAGAAAAAATCGACCCGTCTCACAATCAGCTCCGATGGGACTCGAACCCACGACCTTTCGCTAAAAATGTGGAACGCTTTACGATTTTGCGTGTCATCCTTGCGCAGGGGCCATGCGCATGTCTATTTGTCTTGGTCTGGGTCACAAAGTAACTACGCGGGCGGTCGCCCTAGCAGAGAGTCCGCTTAGAACAAAGTGCCATTTTCGTCACGCACACATAGACGTCACATATACAGGCAAAATGGGGCAGTTTGGGACAGTACTCAGTCGCGAGTATCGCAAAGAGGTCAGTGATCGCAAGTTCCAAAGAGCATTTAATTGATCACTTCACGTCCGCGCCGCTACGTGTCACTGTGACACTTATATACCTAGAAAAATGGAAAATGAAGTATTTAGAAAAAATCGACCCGTCTCACAACTAGCTCCGATGGGACTCGAACCCACGACCTTTCGCTTTCCGGGCGACTGCTCTAACCACTGAGCTACGGAGTCGTTACGAGAAGCGTCGAATTTATCTAATACTTCTTACACGCTGTATAGTCAGCGTTAATTTCATCAATGTGGAGATATTACTACCCTCACACGCGAAAGAAATACCTTTCCAGTTATTTGGCAATCGCTAAAGATGAAATTACTATTGCAAGTTATTTTAATTTTTAGTTTTTAGTTTCGTAGCTCAGTGGTTAGAGCAGTCGCCCGGAAAGCGAAAGGTCGTGGGTTCGAGTCCCATCGGAGCTAGTTGTGAGACGGGTCGATTTTTTCTAAATACTTCATTTTCCATTTTTCTATTATAAAAATTGCATTGTGAATGCAAAAAACTAAAAATTAAAATAACTTATATACCTATTTTACCAATAATTAACAAAATTAATAACCAATATTATTACAGTTGCAGTGTATTTGGTTGTCTAAATACGACTAAAAACTGTGCATACACGTTCTTTAAATTTCCAAACGATATTGAAAGGTAAGTTATGTCAAACTGTTTTCTCTTGTTGGTAGGTGAGTATACCTAGGTACCTACTTTTGGGACTAGCCGCTTTGATAACGACGATGAACCATATACATTCATCTTATAGTTAGCTGGTTGTGGTAAAACGCCAGTATTTGGGTTCTATGGTTTAGTTAAGTAGGTACCTAGATATATTCTTTGTTGGCGCTCGACCGCCGCCCGCCGCCCCGGCCGGTCACAATCACAACTCGTAGCGGGTCACGCATAATAGGTAATCTATTGAGACCGATAGTTGTGGAGATCCTTGGGGGAGGCCTATTCCCAGCAGTGGGCGTCGTTCGGCTGACATGATGATGACGCTGGTCCTTATTTAGATGTTATAGTATTCTCAAAACTTCTTGACGGTTCAGCGAACACAGCCACAACCACAAGTCATGTTGACGAATTTTCAAGTAAAAGTTGTCGTTGCATTTTCTTTTATTTTAGCAGTGTTAAGAGATCCTACTTACATTTTAGAGACTTCAGTCATTAAACCCCAAATAACATTTCACTTGCAGTAAAGAATTCTTTATCTAGGCGCACGGCAGTGTGCCAGCCAAGTTCAGGAGAGAACGCCAATCATTAAATCCCAAATAAGATTTCACTTGCAGTAAAGTTTTCTTTATCTAGGCGCACGGCAGTGTGCCTGCCAAGTTTAGGAGAGAACGACAGTCATTATACTTACCCGAAATGACATTTTACTTGCAGTAAAGTTTTTTTTGACGCACGGCAGTGTGCCAGCTAAGTTCAGGAGAAAACGAACCACGCACGATTATGCGTATACCTATTTATTTTAACGTCTTAATCGTAGGAGTGCCATAGGCTATTTTCGTTGCAAAAATAACTAGTTCATTTTAAAAATCAAATGATTTATTTTCAGACGAACCTTATGGTTAAGTTTAATTGATCGAGAAGATGTACGCAACAAATGGTCAACATATCTTGGAGTTTTTGAGGCCCATTTCGAAACCAATTCTATAATCAAGACATCGAACCGAACTGTCCTGAAAAAGGCACTAATCCCAAACTTTTGCTACCTGTCAAAAAAAATTAAAATAAAGAATCGCAAGCAACTGTGGAGACTAATGAATCTTGTACACAATATGAAAAAGTTAAATGTGACTCAAATTCACAAATAGCAACTCACGTTTCTGCAAATTCTCCCAGAAAAAGAAAGCTGAAAAACGATATTCTTGAGTGCAAGAAAAGACTATAAAGAACAGCTGCGCTAGAAACATATATGAACCTGTTTTCATCTCGCTGTTCTCCCGCTGTAGGGTTTGCGAACCGATAGCGTAGCTTCTATGACGTTCACAAGTATTGTAAAAACCAATCTAAATTGAATAAACAGATTTGACTTTGACTATTAAACTACTTATATTTTTTTATTTACCTTTACACGATAAAAACACAACATAGGTATTTAAATACACTTTCTTGTTTTCAAAATAGTTACCACTATTGCTTGATACAGTTCTTGCGTTATAAAGGTTTATCAACTTTTGAAGATGACAAGTTATAAATTCAACATTTAAGAAAATATTAATTATTTGAAGTTCTTGAACGAAAAAAATTATGGAACTTGTAACCCATTTAGATTTCAACTATTTTTCGCTGAACTTGGCACCTTTTTTACCTTTATGTTTTCGTCGAACTTACTTAGTACCTTTTTCACGTTTATGTTTTTAGTGGGATAACTATCACACCATATTTATATCTTGTTCATATAGTACATTATAACATATAGGAATGGAATACATTACAACATAATAGGTACGGTATAGATACAATTAGGATCTTGTCTTTGTCGTGTGTGGCGTCGGGACTTTAAATGGATATTAGATGCTCTGTTTACCATCTAAGCAGCATCTAAGGCATGTAAACAGGTTTAATGTATGTATAAACGAATTTATTTATGTATGATTATTAACTTAGGGCGACTTTCATCACTGATATTTAAACGTGATTCACGCTAAACGTGTTTAATACATAGTTCTGTCTCTATCATCTGTTTCAATGAGACAGGGACAGAAATACGTTTTAAACACGTTTAGCGTTAATCGCGTTTAAATATCATTGGTGAAATCGGGCCTTATACTACCTACTCCTTTTTAAATTCAGAATCAATACAGAAGCAACCCTAGTGAGTCAGACAAGGATAGGTATAGATTTTCAAAAATGGTGGAAGCGGTCCTTCTGTAAACTCTTTATGTGTCTGGGTGTTTTCGATGTATATTTAGTATGTATATTTACAAAAAAGTATAAAGTATATATTTATCCATTATCTAGTTTCCGTAACACTGTTTTTTAATGAAAACTGCTTATAAGCTAGATAATTGGTGTGGTAGTAAGAAGTTTATTTATTTATTAATAAATGAGCGCGTATTCTAAGACCAAGATTATTTAAAACATGTCAACATTAAACATCCATATTCTTTTAAGTAATGATCATTTAAGTAGCCTTCATTTTCAAGCGTTACGTTTAGTTGGTTGTAGTGTATTAGTACAGACAGTGCACCAGCTAATGGTCTTACTGTACTTACGTTATTAATAAGATTGAGGGGTTCAAATTATAATTAGTACTATTCATTGAAAATTTTCACTATAACTTTTTTTAAGCACCTACTTCGTTATTTATAAATAATTAACCAATACTACTGTTAATTTTACATTATTAATGGGCGATTTTCTGAAAGCTCAGTCACTAGATGGCGCTGTCCCACCTATGCAGTTAGAAGGAACGGAACGTTATAAATTTTACCTTGACGCGACTTTTTTACGTAAAACGGAACGTCAGACAGATGTTATTTATTTACCTAAATCTTTAAATTTACCTATTTCGTTTCTGTTCCTCACAGTAGTACTTATTTATTATATTATTAGTTTCCTTTGGGTTTTTAAAAAGTAATTAATTTAAATTTGTTTCATACCAAAATATACCATAGACATAAATAAATAAATAATAATAAAAACGTTTATTTTTCTCCACAATCTAACAACAAAAATAATTTGACAACAAATCTTAATACTAGGAGTACAATTAGATTGTGAGAGACTGGTTTCCGAACTAAGCGAAGTGCCTGTATTCCGAGCACCAGTACTCTCCTCTCTGTGACGGGACCAGATGAGAATTGTGAACATGTACATACTTATTCAACACCATCTAGTGAAGCAATTGGAACCTTTTTTTTTAAATGGCCTCTCAGAAAATCGCTCATTACACGTATCTTCGTTTTATTCTGTCAAAAATTTAAAAAATCAGATACGAAAAGTTCAAAATTTCAGAAGTCTGCTGCGCGCAAAGCGGTACCGAACGGCAAATGTATGGTATGCCATCTTGACCGCCATAGACGGGATAATAACTGGTATAAATACCAAGGTCTCAGTTCCATTTAGTTTCGTGAAAAGGGACTTTAAGTGTTTTGTCCCATACAATAAAATATCAATTATTTTTTTTCTCACTCGTGGAGCGTTTCATACCTTTCAAGTTTTAATGAGAAAAAGAGGGAGTTGTGTTCAACACATTACCATTTTTTAACTATGGATTCCTTGCAAAAAAAATCTATGAGTATGGAGCTCGAATTTCAGACCACGTAGGTTGGTGTTGTAGATAACTCAATTTTGGACATCTTGTGGACTGGAACGTTATTGCGTAACTACGTCCAGTCTAGAACATACAAATTTCTTGATCTAGACCATTGAACTTGTATGACTAGAAACACACTTATCATACGCGTACGTGGGATACGTAAGTGTGTTTCTAGTCATACAAATTCGATGGTCTAGATGTCATAATGCGTTGCATACGTTGCGTACGTGGGATCAGTTTGTTTCTACTTTAAATTTATTAACCACTAGCTTTCCGCCCGCGGCTTCGTCCGCGTGGACTACACGACATTATCCCGCGGGAATGTGATATTTTTTCAGGATAAAAAGTAGCCTATGTTCCTCTCCGGGCTACAAAGTATCTATGTCCCAAATTTCAGCCAAATCCGTTCAGCCGCTTTGGCGTGATTGAGTAACAAACATACAAACATCTAAACTTTCACCTTTATAATATTATTACTAGCTTTCCGCCCGCGGCTTCGCCCGCGTGGACTACACGACGTTATCCCACGGGAATATGATATTTTTCCGAGATAAAAAGTAGCCTATGTTCCTCTCCAGGCTACAAAGTATCTATGTCCCAAATTTCAGCCAAATCCGTTCAGCCGTTTTGGCGTGATTGAGTAACAAACATCCAAACATCTAAACTTTCACATTTATAATATTAGTAGGATTGCGTGACACCCACGATATTCTCTACTACTACTAAGACATTGGCCGCATTCAGCAGAACACATGAGATTACAAATTATCTGCTGAATGCACACAAAAACGCGATTACTAACAATCGGACGCCATCTTTTCCATCGCTTTTCATTTTCGAATTTCGATTAGGAGCAGCGATTAGCCGATTAGTTGCAAGTTGTTGTCAAATGTAGTGATTTTGGTTATTCGTCATGTCAAAACAAAACAAACGCTAAAAAGTGTATTCAGCAGATCCATCGAAAATAATAATCGGATGCGTAATCGATGACTTAGCGATTAGTTCTGCTGAATGTGGCCATTGATAGTATCGATAGGCCCATCGATAGTTCGGCAACACTAGTGCAGTGCAGCTTGTCGATTGTGCTCGGCCAACAGGATCGGCGATCCTATACAGGGGCTTTCTTTACACAAATATTATTCTGTTCTGTGGCTTTACCCCATAAACTTATTAGTTTCGTGAAAAGGGACTTTAAGCAAAGAATATATACACTTACGCGAAAAGAAACGACACTTAAGCATGTGTGCACGTAAAATCGCTTGCGGCTATGTGTGGGTGTCTGGATGTGAGCGGGGGCCGTGAGAGGCGCGCGGGGCGGGGAACAGGCATTCGGTGAATGCCTTGGCCGAGGGCTGGCGCAATCTTTATACATTCAAATAGGAACTACTAGGAAGCCAAAAAATGCGAAAGTTGTTAAAATTCAGTCGATAATAAATAATTATTGAGAGGACAAATTTTTATTTGGGCTATTATTGATTCACTCACTCAGTATTTTTGTCGCTAACTTAGTATTTTCTTTGGACGATTTAGTATTTTATTCGGACACATTAACTGTGTCCCACTGTTAGTAGCTTATTTTACGTACATATATTATTATTATTATTCCCTTCATCATCATCGTCATCATGTCAGCCGAACGATTATTATTCCCTTATTACATTTAAAATACTTACAAAATTATATTTCTAAACATAATTTTTTTACAATATAAAACATTAAAAAATATAACATTTAAAAATACAAAAATGCAGTTCCCCAACGGTAGCAAGATCAGGGTCCCGGCTACCGATGGTTAAGGATCGAGAGACAGATTCGGGCCGTGTACAGAAGTAGGTACTGCCTTCTGCATCTGACTCCCGATCCATCCACTTAACGCAAGCCTCTTAAGGTGTTTATCGAGGCTCTTGGTTATCAGACCATGGGCAGATATGACTATCGGAACAACAATTGTTGAATCAATGTCCCACATGTCAACAATCTCGTGAGCTAAATCAAGATATTTGTTTTCTTTATCTTTTTCAGCTTTCCCAAGGTTGTCGTCATCTTGTCATGTCATGGGGAACAGCGACATAAACAATTATTGCGTGGCGTTCATGTCGATCTATCAATACAATATCAGGCTTTAATAAGCCTGCCTGATATTGTTGCATTGTAGCTAATGCTACAAATAGTCCTGCCTGTCTGTAATGATAGATCGATCCCAATACAATGTGGCATGGCTATTTTCAAGAACCTGTTCTGGTGCATACTTGTAGTACGGCACCTCGGATGCCACAAGATCAGAGCAAGTTGTTGGTTATGTCTATGCAAATACTCGCCGTTTGCGAAACGAGAACAACCGGAGATTATATGCCTAAAGCCCCCAGTACAGGTTGGCCGACCATGGTCGGCGACCATGACCAATACATCGTACATTGACACTTTTGAACGAACAAGTTTAGATTAGTAGATTCACCCGGACGATGGCACGCTACGCAAAATATATTCACTGTGCCATCCCTTAGGATATACATTCGGTAGTTATTCGTCATCACAACCTTATCCATAACTGCACAGACAAAACCTTCGGTTTCCCCAAAATGATACTTGTTTACCGAGATATACCTACGTATTCCTGAACATATTCTAATAAAGTATTTTCGACTCGAAATTAGTCATTCGTAAATTGTCGCTAGCTTAGTTAATTTTTCGCAAACAAAATATAACGCTGCTCGGTTTCTTATTTGAGTATTTTATTCAATGTCGTTCATATTTTATTTTATCGGAAATTTTATTATTTCCCATTTGTAAAGATATTTAATAAAAATATCTATAAAAGTTGATTGAAAATTTAACGTGTCTTTCATTACCTAAATATTCTTACACAAATTATATAACATCCTACACGTAACCTTCTTTGGCATAAGTCTATATTCCATTTCGGTATCAACCCTAGCGTCGGCTAAACGTCACCGGCGCTCGAACTCTCACGGACACGGAGTGTCACCGCTGTGCTTTAAGTGTTTTGTCCCATACAATAAAATATCAATTATTTTTTTTCTCACTCGTGGAGCGTTTCATACCTTTCAAGTTTTAATAACGTAGTGATTACATGCTCTTTGGTTTTAATGAGAAATAGAGGGAGTTGTGTTCAACACATTACCATTTTTTTAACTATGGATTCCTTGCAAAAAAATTCTATGAGTATGGAGCTCGAATTTCAGACCACGTAGGTTGGTGTAGCATAAACTTATTTATACTAGGGGTAAAGACCCCTAGTATAAATAAGTTTATGCTTTACCCTAAGCCCTTAGGCCCTAGATTCAGTACTCAGAGGGCCCTAGTAACAGGATCGCAGAAGCAGAAAGTACATTTCATTCAAAGTATGTGAAAGGCATGGGTGGACCCAACCAATTAATTACTTTACTCTATGGGTGGATCACTAATGTAGCATATCTTTGATTCCAACCCTTTATCTTTCCATACACTAATGAGCTTGATAAAGTTAATAAAAGAGCATTGTTCATTATAATACCTACAGGATTTTAATGATACAAGGAAAATAATACAAGCCACTTCATTACAAAAGCACCAGACTGATAAAATTTAAATAATTATAATTGGCCGATATGCAAAATACATAGAATATACATACATTAAAATTAGTCCAGATTGAAAAATATTGTTCACTTAATTAATTTATACACTATCCTATTTATCAATATAACATTGAGCTTCTTTGAATACTTGTTAAATGGGTCACATTTTAACAGCACTACACACAGTACAACTATTACACTGAATACCATCAGGCAAGCATTCTACATGGAAAGAATGTCGGCAGTTGTACACTTTCAGGTCAGACGCATTGGATAAGTCTTTGATTATGATGCGACCCTGGCAGACACAACACAAGAAATCATCTGTTACTGAGATGCCCCTCTGTTGGCCTACAATCAGCTTTTCATGCAAGTCAAAGTAGTTTCTGAGAGTGATCACCTTACAGGCTTCCTGCACAGAGAGCTGCAGGTGGTAATCGCACATCATCTTGGCCAAGGATTCCTTCAGATCCTTGATCTCGCAGCCTGGCTGTATATTCTGGATGAGCATCCTCGGGTCCACATAGTTTCCTATTCTCTTCAGCAACAATGTAACATATTCTGGCTTATCTACTGTCTGTTTGATGAGATCAGTCCACAGTTCTTTGTCATTATGTTCTTGGCAGAAATTTATTGCTTGATTAATGTCATTCAACTGTTTTATAATAATCTGTAAAGCTTGCTTAGTGTTTCCTATACGCCCCAGAAGAAATACCATTTCAGGGTAGAATTTATTGTCATCACACACATCGAGGGCCTCCTGTATTGGGTAGCGATCACTGGATTTTAGAAAAGGGAGTAACTTTTCTCTTGCATATTTAGCATATAGATTCACAAGTTTTCCATGGTACCTTCCATTGGGTTCAATCTTGCTGTATGCATCTAAGTACTTATACAGGTAAACATCATTATTTGCAAGCTGCTTTTGTACAACTTCTACAGGTACTTGCAGTTGCATAGATATGACTGTTTTGTCCAAGAGAACAGAAATAGCTTGATCACTGTCTAGAGTCATCAGATCTAAAATCTTATCATGTATGACATTGTACATATTGTGCTTTGTTATCAGCTTGAACACATCTTTATGCTGCAGCTTCAAGTAAGTATTAAGAGCCTTATCATACTTCTTTTGATAGCAATATAGTAAGGCTAGCGCTTCAAGGTATACATTTTTGTCAACTTCTGTGGTCAATAGATGTTCTATGAGTTCTTTAATAATGTAACCAGTTTTGTAGAGCTCTGGGTTCCATTCTTTAACTAATTTTAGGAATCCTTGTGGGTCTACTTTTAGATATTCATAAAATATTAATTCATAAATGTGTGAACTTAAGGCTTGATCAGGATTTTTAGGCACATAAGGACTAATAGTTCTAAGTTGGTTCACTTCCGCAAACTTTACAATTTGGTTTTCCCATAAAACTTTGTCAGTTTTACATATTCTAGCACATAGAATGGCTGCTTCCTCATACATGTGTTCAGACATGAGGTGATCCAAATACTGCACACCAACAGTAACCACTGAATGCTTTGATGTCTTGCCCCCAACTTCTTCTAGAACAGTAATCGCTTTTTCATATCTACTATGTTCTGTTAGCCAGTTCACTCTGTCATCAATGTCATAGGGACTAGCTATCACTATATCTTTAGGTGAGACAATAAAGAAACTTTTCTCTTCAATAAGCATGTCCAAGTAATAATCATTGCATGAATAAGACTCATAGCCTCTAATGTTTAGGCTGTCAGTGGAGACTTCACAAAACTCACAGTCTTTGTAGTCGGCCACTGACAGTACGGGCCTCTGTGCTTTACCAGTTTCCGGGTCACATTCTTTTGGTACTCCGAGCAAAACTAGCTGATCATCCAGGGGTCCTAAGCCGCTTATGTAATAGTCTGTCTGAAAAGTATGAATTGGGTCTACAAGATATTCAGTTACATCACGTGTTTGCAATTCTATTTGGCTTCTCTTTCTTATGACACATATTCTGATTGTGTCAACCCACCCGATCATTAAGGTCTTGGGGGCTGACCACAGAAGATTACATCGATAGTCTTCAATGGATCTATTTGGGCTTTTTTCCCATTGAATTAAGCCCAAAGAGCACCTAGCCACTAGGTCATACACTCTCACACCCACTTCGCTGGCCCAGGCTACAAATCGCTCATGCCAAGCCATAGACTGCACATAGCCTTCACATTCACAGAGTACTGTGCTGCGGAGGCGGTTCAAAAACGATTTTTCATAAAGTATCAATTTATTATCACCTGAAAAAATAAATAACAATATTTTAATAAAACAAACATTTCTTCAATTAAAGTAAATATAGAATCAGATAATGTCTGGTCATAGCTTCCCAATAACGTACCTGTTAAGAAGCGTCGTCCGGATCCAGTGCGGTAATAGAAAGGATCTAGTGCCACTGACTTTACTACTCGTCCTAACGAGAGGTTGTGCGTATTATCATTTGAGTAGAGGCCGTGCACCACAACTTTGCCGTCGTCAGAACAGCTTGCAATATAGTCTCCGTTGAGGTCGACAGAGATCTTGTTTACTGCGATCGCGTGGGCTTGCAATTCTTTTTCATTTCCGTTTTGCGAGATTGGCACTGTATTACCCTGATGGTCTAACAAGTGTATCACTCCCCATTGTGTACCGAGGCAAATAAATTTGGTATGGACGCAAATACAGCTCACTGCGTCTTTCAAAAGGATGTTTAAAACATCATTACCCATTCGATCGTATTTCAATTTGGGCTCCTCGTCAGGAGGAAGACTGTCACAACTTTCTAAATTCACCGCCATTGTTTTACACAATATTGTGAGCAAAAGTGATACTATAATTACATGACATGTAGCTTACTCACGGAAAATTGAATTTAATAACAAGATTTTCCTTTTCAAAAGATTCAACTAGTCTATTTAATTTGTGATTCAATTCTCATTTTTTATTCTGCTGTCAGGGCTGGGATGGCTGTCAGCACCTGTCAGTTGTCAGTGTCAAATCCATCCAGTCAAATCCAACAAATCATAGGCTACGTTCCGTTTTGCGCCAACAGCGATAATATTACTGATATCGCGCTCACACATCGTTCCGATTTGTTGTGAGCGCGACAACGAAAGCAGGGCCCCTATCGCCCAATTTTGCAATAAGAGCGATTTCATTACAACTCCATTTCAATCAGTTTACGATCGTGACATAAAAAAAAAGGTATAGCCCTAACGTTCACAAACGGATGGAAGACGGATTGCGATGGCATTGCGATCGTTTGGATCGGTGAATGAATGATACCAGTGATGTTACTTTTATGAATGAATCTTTTCAAAAATAGAGTGTCAAGTTGTCAATGTCAGTGTCATCCAACTGTCAAATACAAGGGATTTTTGGCGGTTGATTTTTGTGGTGCGTTGCGTGTGTTGAATTGGAGTTTTTCTGTTGAGGTGCAGGCTCGTTTTGAAATTACAACTTTTACACGATAATATTACTGATATCGCGCTCACACATCGTTCCGATTTGTTGTGAGCGCGACAACGAAAGCAGGGGCCCTATCGCCCTATTTTGCAATAAGAGCGATTTCATTACAACTCCATTTCAATCAGTTTACGATCGTGACATAAAAAGGTATCGCCCTAACGTTCACAAACGGATGGAAGACGGATTGCGATGGCATTGCGATCGTTTGGATCGGTGAATGAATGATACCAGTGATGTTACTTTTATGAATGAATCTTTTAAAAAATAGAGTCTCAAGTTGTCAATGTCAGTGTCATCCAACTGTCAAATACAAGGGATTTTTGGCGGTTGATTTTAGTGGTGCGTTTTGCTCAATCATGTATTGGTTTTTCTGTTGAGGTGCAGGCTAGTTTTGAAATTCCAACTTTTACTATATTTTTTATTGGCGTTTACTTTGAATTATTTCGTAGTACTTTTCAAGTTTTAGCGCGCTTGGCTTGCGATCGTTGAGGTTAAGCAACTTTCGCAATGATCGGTCACGGGATGGGTGACCAAAAAACTTTTCATCTCGAGCTCCTCCGTGCTTCGGAAGGCACGTTAAGCCGTTGGTCCCGGCTGCACTTGCAGTCGTTAATGCCCACCAATCCGCACTGGGCCCGCGTGGTGGGTCATGGCCCATTCCCCTTATCCATCCATAAGGAAGGCCAGTGCCCCAGCAGTGGGGACATTAAATGGCTGATGATGATGATGATGATGACTTTTCAAGTCTAGTCCAGATTTTTCAGGCGAGCAGCTCTTAAGTCGGCCTGGTGGGCTATTTCCAGTTTCCACGGCCGCAAATGAGAATAAACTCATCACTGGGGAAGACGGCTTTGTCTTGGTAGGTAGCCTCCTTCATAACCTCCTCCCTCACCGCTCTTGGGGGGATGTTGGAAGGCAGTGCCGAGTGTCTTTCTTGAGCCGTTTAGAGTCAAGTAGCACCCGTCACTTTACTTCATCTGATTTTCACTTTTTTGTGTATTTTCGACACGGTATTATTGTTTTCCGGAATTAACAACCACTGAGCAAGAGAATAAATACATCTTAACAACTTGAAACACACAGAATCTTACTAAAATCCGCTAATAATTTCTAAATAATGTTGAAAAAACTGCCTCCGACTAGCTGTTTATTTTGACATAAGCGAACGGTCAGTTATCGGCTGCAATGTAATCATTTTACGTTTAAAAACCTAGCGCGATTCGAAAAAAGGAATGGTAATTGAATGGTAATGGTATTGTTGTCGTTGAGAAAATAGCGCGATACCAAATTGCAAAATAAGAGCAATGTAAGTGTAATATAAGTGCATTTAGCATAGGGCGATAGGGCCCCAGGGCCCCTATCGCCCAATTTTGCAATAAGAGCGATTTCATTACAACTCCATTTCAATCAGTTTACGATCGTGACATAAAAAAAAAGGTATAGCCCTAACGTTCACAAACGGATGGAAGACGGATTGCGATGGCATTGCGATCGTTTGGATCGGTGAATGAATGATACCAGTGATGTTACTTTTATGAATGAATCTTTTCAAAAATAGAGTGTCAAGTTGTCAATGTCAGTGTCATCCAACTGTCAAATACAAGGGATTTTTGGCGGTTGATTTTTGTGGTGCGTTGCGTGTGTTGAATTGGAGTTTTTCTGTTGAGGTGCAGGCTCGTTTTGAAATTACAACTTTTACAATAAATTTTACTGGCGTTTACTTTGAATTATTTCGTAGTACTTTTCAAGTTTTAGCGCGCTTGGCCTGCGATCGTTGAGGTTAAGCAACTTTCACAATGGTCGGTCACGGGATGGGTGACCAAAAACTTTTCATCTCAAGCTCCTCCGTGCTTCGGAAGGCACGTTAAGCCGTTGGTCCCGGCTGCATTTGCAGTCGTTAATACCCACCAATCCGCACTGGGCCCGCGTGGTGGGTCATGTCATGACTCATGGCCCATTCTCCTTATCCATCCATAAGGAAGGTCAGTGCCCCAGCAGTGGGGACATTAAATGGCTGATGATGATGATGATGATGACTTTTCAAGTCTAGTCCAGATTTGAGAATAAACTCATCACTGGGGAAGACGGCTTTGCCTTGGTAGGTAACCTCCTTCATACGGGCTCTTTTCGGGACCTCCTCTCCGCTCTTGGGGGATGTTGGAAGGCAGTGTCGAGTGTCTTTCTTGAGCCGTTTAGAGTCAAGTAGCACCCGTCACCTTGCTTTATCTGATTATCACTTTTTTGTGTATTTTCGACAAGGTATTATTGTTTTCCGGAATTAACAACCACTGAGCAAGAGAATAAATACGTTTTAACAACTTGAAACACACAGAATCTTACTAAAATCCGCTAATAATTTCTGAATAATGTTGAAAAAACTGCCTCCGACTAGCTTTTTATTTTGACATAAGCGAACGGTCAGTTATCGGCTGCAATGTAATTATTTTACGTTTAAAAACCTAGCGCGATTCGAAAAAAGGAATGGTAATGGTATTGTTGTCGTTGAAAAAATAGCGCGATACCAAATTGCAAAATAAGAGCAATGTAAGTGTAATATAAGCGCATTTAGCATAGGGCGATAGGGCCCCTGTAATTACGTCACGGATGACGTCACTACCGCCGCCATTTTGCGATCACGGTGATATCGTTCTCAAGCGTTAGCACCATGAAGCTCGACTTAATACTGAGGTAACTGGAGAGTGCAGTACGAACAATTTTTTGAATACCACAAATAACACAGTGGCTGTCTTCCGTCTCACCTACACTTTAAAAAAATACGTATGGTCATATGGGACAGCTGACAGCCACTACATACATAAATGTCAAATTTGCTGGCGACACTTTTTTATTCAGGGTGAGAGCTCCAGTTACCTCAGAGTATTAAGTCAAACTTCATGGTTAGCACTGTGAGCGGGCTGTCATATTTGACGTTTTGTTGTCAAACGTCATTGTTTGTTTTGGTTTTGTTTGAGTAATCTCTGCGTTTTAGGTTTTATTTAGGTATTTTATTTGTTTATCCAGAAGCAGAAAGCCAGAAAAATGATAGTGCTTATTAAAGATGAAACGAACGGGTAGAGACATTACTCTAAATTTAAGCACGGATCACTATCATCATCGCTGTCCAATCAAACGTTTACTAATTGACGAATATCCATACTAAACCGGTGATTATTTACTTACAAATTCAAATCAAAACAACGCTCGCTCGCGATGCGTGCAAATAGCCGTTCCAAATTGAAATCGCGACAACAGTGCTGTCAGCGCGATAATCAAAACGGAACTGCTTTTAGCGCTCACAGCGCCAACAGTACTATTGACTCAAAACGGAACACGGCCTATAATATAACAAGATTGCGCACTCATGACTCTCATGAGTTACAGCCGAGCCGAGCGAGATAGCCCTATTATGGTGTGCGTCCCTCTCTAATGAGAGAGACGTGAGTGACTACACGATTTGGTTTTTTCGAGGACAATTTATAGTTAACCAGACTTGGCTCACGTAGGATTCGAACACCACGCTTCCTAGCGAGCTCTTGTAGCTAAAACAAACATACATTTAAACATCCGAACTCACTTCCTATAATATTAGTTAAGATGAGGACTCCGCGAGGCAAAGCATAGAGGGTACTTTGCATTACTTATGAGGCAATAATGTGACAATCGACACATACACATAATAATATGCTTTATAATCATACTTACTTTTGAACCGACTTCAAAAGAGGAGGTTGTCAGTTTGACCTGTATGTACTTATATGAAATGTATGTCTGTATTTCTGATAGGCGTATTTTGATAAAATGGATAGAAATAAAAAATCCACGTACAGTAATAAAAATCTGTTTATTAGTTAGACTATAAGTACATTGCTAAACAAAATTGTCTTGCGCATCTTTTGAGGCTTTGTGTCCAATTAATTTTAAAGATTCGTTTTTTGCGTACCTACTTTGATGTTATAATACATTTAATAAGTTCTGTTTCATGCCTATTTTCTGATAAAGTTCTTCTTCTTTTTCTTCTTCTGCTGAGTATTATGTAATTTTCTTCAGGTATGACGTTAAGCCAGCCTTTTTTTAATTTCTTCATCTTTAGGAAATCTGAAACAATAAAAAATTAATGTTTGGGTTAAGTAAGAAAGTAAATTCCAGTCTATAGATTACAAACGAAATGGACACCCTACTATACGCAAGAATAAAACTTTGGCTAAATACTTACCTATAAAAAGATACACCGCTAAGTTTATATGATTCGCTTTTGCATCCTTTCACACATCAAGTGAGAACCATTTTTATTGATTTAAACGTATTTTTAAAATGATAATTAAGATCCAGACACTAACTTTACACACATAAATTAATTTGCCGTCGCCATATTGATGATGTTTTTATTTTTATTAAAATTGTCCAGACGCAAAGTGTTGCATATTTATTATAATCAAAACTACCATAACACCGACTCTTACATTAAACAAGTAGTTTTTCAAGGTTTTAAATAATACAAATGATATGGACTTTATTATTATCAGCTTAACATTCCTTTTAATTAATTAATATTTTGAATATTCTCGAGAACAGGAAATATGAATTTGAATTAAGTTCTACTACAACCAAAAATATTTAATGGTGGCAGCCCAGTAGACAAGGATACAATCCTATTTAGGAGCCTCTCGCTCGGCTCGTTTTTCCGTTTATCAAAATGTCATACGAAAATAAACCTTATTGTAACTGCATAGAATCGAATTGACATTGCTTTTATTTTCATAGTGCACAATCTTGTTATATTATAATATCTCTGCATCTATGAGTCAAATCAAACTAAATGCTCCACAGACGATCAGTTCGCCTAGCGGCAACACAAAAATATATTACATATTTAATGATCATTATATTTTAAATTAAAATAAAAATCATTTTCAAAACCAAAGTTCAAAACATACCAAGCCTGGGCTCCTCCTGTCCTGATATGATACGGTAGAATCATTATTTGTAAAATATATCTAAATGGTATTTATTAGCCTCATATCCAACGCCAAGAAACATTTAGTATATGTAAAAAAATAATTAAAAAATATACTATATGATTTTAGTAATCGCAAGTTGTTTCATAGTGGACTTTGTGACTCAAGATAGGTGTGTTTTTGTGCCCCAAGGTGTCTAGTATCTACGCAACTGGACGATATACTGTGTGGAATGGTTAAGGCGATTATCACACTGCTGCGGTTTCCGCTCCGGTGGACGGAGATGCGGTGTGAGTTTGTACACTGCGGGTTTTGTGTGCACATCAAGATTCTACAGCCATAGTTATCAAGCTCACTACCACAAACGGGGGGCTACCGGCTAAGAAATATGGATATGGGTATGGGCTTCAACTGTCATTTGAATTCCATATCTTGATAGCTTTTTGCTGCTTTGTCCTGTTGAACATTGCTAACTAGTTATCGTTATACCCGACGGACGTCACAAAACAAGAAACCGATAGCAGCGTTGTAGCCCCCCTGGGGGGCTACCGCGCAACTTTATGGGTATGAACTTCATACGTTTTTGGGAACTTTAGGTCAATTTTATAAAGAAAATAGCCGCTATCAGTTCCTTGTTTTGTGACGTCGGGTATAACGATAACTAGCTAGCAACGTTCAACAGAACAAAGCAGCAAAAATCTATCAAGATAAGGAATTCAAATGACAGTTGAAGCCCATGCCCATATCCATATTTCTTAGCCGGTAGCCCCCCTGGGGGGCTACCGCGTAACTTTATGGATATGAACTTCATACGTTTTTGGGAACTTTAAGTCAATTTTATAAAGAAAATAGCCGCTATCAGTTCCCTGTTTTGTGACGTCGGGTATAACGATAACTAGCTAGCAACGTTCAACAGAACAAAGCAGCAAAAATCTATCAGAATAAGGAATTCAAATGACAGTTGAAGTCCATACCCATATCCAGATTTCTTAGCCGGTAGCCCCCCTGTACCGACTAAAAAATATGGACATGGGCTTCATTTGACATTTGAAGCACATATTTTGTGTCAGTCTTTATTGATTGTTGATCGAATCGAAGATGAAACTTTAATTAATGATATTCAAGAATTGGCAGTATGGCTTAATGTCTTCACCTGTCCAACAAAATTCAGTACTCAGAGACAAAAGGACGAAGTTTTTTATCTTTGGTTTGTTTTTTTATCGTTGGTACCATGAAGTTTGACTTAATACTCTGAGGTAACTGGAGCTCTCACCCTGAATAAAAAAGTGTCGCCAGCAAATTTGACATTTATGTATGTAGTGGCAGGTAGTGGCTGTCAGCTGTCTCATATGACCATACGTATTTTTTTAAAGTGTAGGTGAGACGGAAGACAGCCACTGTGTAATTTGTGGTGGACAAAAAATTGTTCGTACTACACTCTCCAGTTACCTCAGTATTAAGTCGAGCTTCATGGTTGGTACACTTATGGCATCATATGGCGGGAATTTCAGAAGTTCAGAACAGAAAAAAGGTTCACTATTGTATTATTAAACTTTTCCAACATTTCGTACCTATTATTATCTATAAATATTTCAAGCGAGTTTAGCAAAATGAATGATAGGCAACAAGAAGATGAGCGAATGAAATGGTATAAAAATCAACTATCTCCATATGGTCAACAAGTATTGGGAATTTTAGTGGAACAATGGAATTCAGGTAAGAAGCTAAAAGAATAAAATACAACAAAGTAGTTGTAAAGTAAGTTGTTGACTTTATCTTTTTTACAGATTGTACTCCAAGATGGTTTCCTAGCTCTACAAGGCCAAGGCAAAACTTCGTTCAGCAAAAGAAAGTTCTGAAGTTATTATTCTTTTATATCATTTTACTTGCTTACTTGCTAATTAGCTACTTTCCTCGATTTTGAAATTGTTAGTAAAAAACTAAAATTGTTGACGTTTCCAGCACTTAGCTTTAATTATACCTACGATAGCTAAGTGTTGAAAACGTAAAAATACTTTACTATTTATTAGGAATACTTTATGAAATGGGTGCGTAATTATTGGTATAATTTCATTTGGTATTATTTCATAACTTTCATTTCGTATAATCAACGAATAATATAAATTCAAAATATATAATTTCAAAACTTACAATGAACATTTGATATATAAACGTTTCATATAATAAACGTTAATATTTTAGTTAGGTAAGTACGTGCTTTTGCATAATAATCAAATAAGATTTGTTACTATAAGTATAAAACTTAAAATGAGATGAGCGTTATTCCCGTGGTAAAAAGTAGCCATGCTATCTTCATTTCAAATTTTGTTTCTGTATTAAACTTAAAATGAAATGAGCCTTATTCTTGCGGTAAAAAGTAGCCTATATATTTCCTAGGGTTTTAAACTATCTTCACTCCAAATTTCATCAAAATCAGTTCAGCCGTTTTGACGTGAAAACAGAACATACAGACAGACAAACAAACAAACTCTTCAGCTTTAAAATAAAACTAGCTACTACTCGACGTTATCCCACGGGAATGTGATGTTTTTTACCGGGACAAAAAGCCTATGTTCCTCTCCAGACTACAATGTATGTGTGTGCCGCCAAATTCGTTCAGCCGTTTTGGCGTGATTGAGTAACAAACATACAAACATCTAAACTTTCACATTTATAATAATATAAGTAGGAAGTAGGATACGCTTTTGCTTTACCTACGGAAGTTAAGGCAAGCTTGAAGTATTGAAATAAATATAAATGACATTTTCTAACTTTCAGTTTCAGGGATTCACATTCCTACACCCCAATTATGACACCGTCAATTGAACAATTTAAAGATACTAAACAACCAATACACAATACAAAGGCGATCAGCTATGAACTTAATCTTCCAGTATCGTGTATAAAACATTCAAGCGAGTTGTCTAGAAATGATTTACTTAATATATTTGAGTACAATACCGAGAAAAATATAGAGACATTACAAGACGTAGAGAAAAATGAGGAAGTAAAAGAGAAAAACGCTGAAGTAAAAAGTTGGCCTATGGAAAGAGAAAGCCTTATCACTCCCTTGCCTTTTAATGATATCACACAACCAGAAACTTCTGAGAAACCCCATGACATTCAATGGAATGATTTCGTAGATTCAGAACTATTACAAAGTAAATTGCCTATACAAATAGAAGCACCTGCCGTAGCTCCAGATGAAACTTTAATATGTAGCCAGCCACATAAAGATATTCCGCCGAATAAAGATATTCCACTTGATGTTGATGATTGCATGAAAACTAAAAAGAAGACAACAAAACGTAAGACTTCAACGTTATTGACAGAGAAAAAAGTAAAGAAGTTATTAGCTGACCCCAAGCTCCAGCGGAAAGAGAAATACACTAAAACTGTTAAAAATTGGTTGAATGATGTTGAGACCAAAGTCTTGAATGAAGTTGATGCGACGAGCGTTACATTACAAGCAGATGATAAACAAAAAGTTGAAAGAACAATCCGAATGGGTGATATTAATATAACAAAGAATGTTACTAAAAAGAAAGTAGTGCAAACAAAACTTGCCAATAAAGACGGCATTATGAAGTATGGAAAAGCCAAATCATCAGTTTCGGTAAATCTAAACGAAGAAGTACCAGTGGTGAAGGACGATGCACCGGTAAAAGATATTGGAAAGGAGAAAAAAACCAAGTCAAAGTTCGTTGCTCCGGTTAAGTCGCAAATCCCAGTTAAAGACGTCATTTATGACGTCGTAACAGTAGACGACATCAACGCTCAAGAGCATCTTAAAGGTTTGGCAGAGACGCGGGGTGATGTGGAAATATTAGCTGTCCTAGTTTACAAGTAAAACAACACATATTAGCTTATAATCAATGAAATATACTTAGTAACTGACGATTTACACGTTTTATGATGTTATTATTTCAGGAACGGTTTCAACCAACTGAACAGCATCTACACAGAAGACACTTGCATTCCTGATGGGATTTTTCTTAATATTAACGAACGTTTCTTCCTAATCAAACATTTTGAAGGAATTGTTAGAGAGTTTATGGCTAACATTTGCAACCGTAGTACTATATTATGCTACGACGGCAAAATGATATTGATTTACCTTCTTAAGTTCTTTGAATTTCGTCCTTGTTCCATGATAGATTTAAAGGTAGGTATTTAATTCTTTGCCATATGTATCAGGTCATACTGAATTTGGTCATTTCTGTATGAGCGCTAATTAAGGTATCTACCTAAATATGTTTTTATAGATTGCAGGAGCATTACTGGATCCAGATAATCTTCCGGAAAGCTTTTCAGATGTGCAAAAGATTTTGGCGTTCACTCCAGAATATACAATATCAACAGAATGTGTCCTACAGAAGGTTGCTTGGTACTCCGTTATCCTGAGGGAATGTATCTCAAAATCTAAGGCCCTTTTAGTTGAGGATTCCATGTGGAAAATCTTCGAGGAGGTAGAGATGCCACTGGTGCCCATTATAGCAGGTGAATGCTCGCATTTAAGCTAAGCTATACAACTCGGTAACTAAGGGAAGGCCGTCAGGTGACTGAGGCTCGGTCATCTGTCGGCCGACCAGCGCCTCTTAACGCAATATTGAAGTGGGTAATATCGATTAAAATTACGAAGAGGAATAATAGGCACTGTCTAGTGTCTATATACGAGAAGGTAGGTATTAAGTACCATTTCACTAATAACATCATAACAAATCATCGTGGTGAGTCACGCAGCCCTTGGCACATTTATATTAATTTAACATTCAACCTCATTGTGATAAAGTTTCCCTTTTCTTCTTCTTCTTTCTTCTTTTTAGAAATTTTGATTTCAAATCAAAGTTGCAATATAAAACTAATGATTAGATTTGACTCAGACATGGAACGGTACGGGATCAGCGTGGACGTGGAGAAGTTGAATGCGATGGAGCAAGTGCTGATGCAGCGGATGAAGGCAGTGGAGCTGGAGTGCCACGCGGCGGCTGGGAGGGCCTTCCAGGTAGGGTGGGAGCCGCGGCTGGGGCCAAAACTGACTCGAGTGTTAACTTGTGAAAAAGTACCTAGGTACTTCTAATTCTCCTAATAATATTTACGTTGATATACTATTGTGTATTTTTAAAGCGTAACTAATAAAGCAAATTTGTAGAATGCAATTTCTATAGCTCGTTATGCCAAAAAAATGATGACTGTAAGTACCTACTTGATTGAATCAGGGCGTCACATGCTCCTAATCATTGTGAAAAAAAGAAATTTATGTAGCTATCCTTCCAACACAACATGCAAGTGGTGCCCGCCCGCCCGCAAAAAATTGCACATGCACACTACGAAAATACCAGTGCACAATACCTGCATTTAGCAAGACACCAATAAACCTTGCACGTTCACCGATTAGACTATTCTACACGTGTTTCGCCCCAACCCGGGGCATCCTCAGCCCTCCTAGACAAGTGGCATCCTTTAGCGAATTCGCCAGTCGAATAGAAAGGGGCAGGAGTTAGGTCGTGCGAAAACCAGCACCGAACATATATTTCTTTTTTCAAAATGATTATTTACAAAACAGGTGACGTCAGCGGCGCAGGTGCGCGCGCTGCTGTACGACGAGCTGCGGCTGGACAGCGTCGGGGGGGTCGCCGTGCGGGGCACCGCCGCCACCGGCGCCAAGTCCACCTCCGAGGCCGCGGTACGGAATAATATCATCTTGCCTGCCTGGCATGACCATCATTATATCACGTCACGCGGTATGATATAGCACGTCATGCTGTCTTGCTTACTCCACTAAGGTGTAAGCACAGGTGTAAGCAAGATATACCTAGGCTCTTATCATGCGTCAATAATCGATAAAGGCCGCTCATGCTAGGCCGGCTGATTTATGTTATTTGACTAGTTTCCTTACAGACATCGAATTAACACTGCCATCTCTCTTTCAAGCTTAATCTTGTCTCTGAAGAGGAAGTTTCAAAGTATATACTCCAAATAAAATCAAACGTAGTGGAAGTGATGGAATAACTAGAGCCATGACTCTCTCTTCCTCAAACTTTGTCCGTTATAACTATTTATTTATTTATTTTGCTTGCCTTCCCAATGGAAGATGGCGTTGGTCACACCTTTGCCTAAAGTAGAAACTCCAAATGTACTTAAAGATCTAAGGCTTATCAGTTTTTTGCCATTTCTCTCGAAAATCCTAGAGAAGGCAATTTATGATCAGCAATACTACCAGCTTTTCAGACAGGTTTTTGTAAAGGTCATGGAACTGTGACAACGCTTCTTGATGTGGTCGATAATATTCTGGCTGAGCAGGATATGGGACGAGCTTTGTCGCGTGCAATTGACAGTTTGAATATTCCGCTGCATCTGTCTAAACTGTCATTCTATGAATTCTATTTTGAATCCGTTGCCATACGGTTCCTCGATAGTTTTCTAAGCAACCGCTATCAGGCTGTCATACTCCAAATGGATGGTTCAGTAGTGACATCGCATCCAAAGCCGGCCAATCGGGGCGTTCCTCAGGGCTCGATACTAGAGCCACTTTTGTTTGACCTATATTCTGCGGACCTTGCCTCGGTTCTACGCATCATATTAGTTTTTGTATACCTTAATTTTTCAGTCTACTTGTTTGTGTGTTTGTGTTTGTTAGAAATAAGATAGCCACTTCCTCAGTAATTGAGGATTCCGGGAGTAGTGCGGTTTCACCTTCAGCCTTATCACCACTACCTGTAATTACAGCAATACCTGTAATTACAGTGTAAAGATTTGTGTTTTGTTGAATAAACTTTTTCTATTCTATTCTTTCTATTCTATTTTTAACCGACTTCAAAAAAAGGAGGAGGTTATCAAGTCGACTGTATATTTTTTTTTATGTGTGTTACCTACCTTAGAACTGAAAAATGGAAAATGAAGTATTTAGAAAAAATCGACCCGTCTCACAACTAGCTCCGATGGGACTCGAACCCACGACCTTTCGCTTTCCGGGCGACTGCTCTAACCACTGAGCTACGGAGTCGTTACGAGAAGCGTCGAATTTATCCAATACTTCTTACGCACTGTATAGTCAGTGTTAATTTCATCAATGTGGAGATATTACTACCCGCACACGCGAAAGAAATACCTTTCCAGGTACCTATTTGGCAATCGCTAAAGATGAAATTACTATTGCAACTTATTTTAATTTTTTAGTTTTTGCATTCACAATGCAATTTTTATTACTGAAAAATGGAAAATGAAGTATTTAGAAAAAATCGACCCGTCTCACAACTAGCTCCGATGGGACTCGAACCCACGACCTTTCGCTTTCCGGGCGACTGCTCTAACCACTGAGCTACGGAGTCGTTACGAGAAGCGTCGAATTTATCCAATACTTCTTACGCACTGTATAGTCAGTGTTAATTTCATCAATGTGGAGATATTACTACCCACACACGCGAAAGAAATACCTTTCCAGGTATTTGGCAATCGCTAAAGATGAAATTACTATTGCAACTTATTTTAATTTTTTAGTTTTTTGCATTCACAATGCAATTTTTATTACTGAAAAATGGAAAATGAAGTATTTAGAAAAAATCGACCCGTCTCACAACTAGCTCCGATGGGACTCGAACCCACGACCTTTCGCTTTCCGGGCGACTGCTCTAACCACTGAGCTACGGAGTCGTTACGACAAGCGTCGAATTTATCCAATACTTCTTACGCACTGTATAGTCAGTGTTAATTTCATCAATGTGGAGATATTACTACCCGCACACGCGAAAGAAATACCTTTCCAGGTATTTGGCAATCGCTAAAGATGAAATTACTATTGCAACTTATTTTAATTTTTTAGTTTTTTGCATTCACAATGCAATTTTTATTACTGAAAAATGGAAAATGAAGTATTTAGAAAAAATCGACCCGTCTCTTTTTTTTCTAAATACTTCATTTTCCATTTTTGGTTAGAGCAGTCGCCCGGAAAGCGAAAGGTCGTGGGTTCGAGTCCCATCGGAGCTAGTTGTGAGACGGGTCGATTTTTTTCTAAATACTTCATTTTCCATTTTTCAGTAATAAAAATTGCATTGTGAATGCAAAAAACTAAAAAATTAAAATAAGTTGCAATAGTAATTTCATCTTTAGCGATTGCCAAATACCTGGAAAGGTATTTCTTTCGCGTGTGCGGGTAGTAATATCTCCACATTGATGAAATTAACACTGACTATACAGTGCGTAAAGTATTGGATAAATTCGACGCTTCTCGTAACGACTCCGTAGCTCAGTGGTTAGAGCAGTCGCCCGGAAAGCGAAAGGTCGTGGGTTCGAGTCCCATCGGAGCTAGTAGTGAGACGGGTCGATTTTTTCTAAATACTTCATTTTCCATTTTTCAGTAATAAAAATTGCATTGTGAATGCAAAAAACTAAAAAATTAAAATAAGTTACCTTAGAACTTTTTAGTTAATGAACCGATTTGGATAATTCTTTTTTTATTTAAAAGGTGACGCTTCTCGTGTGGTCCCATTCAAATTTTATCAAGAACTGGCAAGAAGTTCAGGAGTTATCCTGAATAATGTGTATTTAGACTTTATTTGGGTATATGGACGATTTCATAGTTTCATCAAATTGGGGATCATTTTCAAAATATATTTTTTTTTCGAAAGTTGGTACTTCTGACCTGATCTTACTGTCACCAAGTCAGACCCAGGGGATCAAATCCCAGGAAAATTGAGAGAAATTCTCAAATATAGGCAAGCCTTATGCATTCCATTTATTTTTGAAGTTAGTCAAGTATTTGCATCTGGTAGTCATCATCTCATAGTGATGAGCTGGTGATGGAAGCTACAGCTCCTTAACGGTTAGAAGCTGGAGAATATTTCTTTAAGTATTAATCGTACGTATGGGCCAATAGTTATATTCTTTCAGGTTATTAGGGTGAGCTGCTGAAGAGAGGTGAAACTCCTCAATAGTTAGGAGTTATATTATGATGTTTTATAAATACCATATGCACGAATGGACCTTCAGTTGTATTCCTTCAAGTTATCTAAGTAGCTAAAGATGGAAAGCTGAATTCCGTAACGGATAGGATATTTACAACAATTTATCATAATCACCATATAGTTTCTTAAGCTACTTCACTAAAAATCGAAAAATAAAACGTTTTTGAAAAAAAATGTAACCGCCTTCAAAACGGATCTTCAAACAAAAATTAACAAAAACTAAAAAACGAAAAAAATAATAAGATTTTTTAATTCAAAGGACGATACGTGACTTTTTCTAATTTATCTTGGTACTTACTGTTTGAAGTCGGTGCCAAGCCAAAAAGAATAAGAACGAAATATACTGAGTGAAATTACTAACAAATAAAAAAAAACCCGTTTCCAAGCGTGAGGTATAGGACGTAATTACCTCAATATGTATAAGACGGCACCGACTTCAAACAGTTCAGTAAGTACCAAGATAAATTAGAAAAAGTCACGTATCGTCCTTTGAATTAAAAAATCTTATTATTTTTTTCGTTTTTTAGTGTTTGTTAATTTTTGTTTGAAGATCCGTTTTGAAGGCGGTTACATTTTTTTAATTCTATTTTTTCTATTCTATTCACTTACCATCAGGTGAAATGAAGGCTAAGTGCTACCCCGTTGCGGATATAAAAATAAAAACATAACCTACCAAATGTTATCCATAAAGTTAAAAGTTATCGTAACTGTCAGTCGAAGGACCATGAAAATTTTCATCATACTGTTGCATCGGCTAGTAGTACAAAATACATTTTCGGTGTCGGTTTACTAATCAAGCAAGTCATTGGTCGTCAGCTGCGGCGCCTGATGCCGTTCCACTGTCTGCCGCGGCTGGTGCTGCAGCACCGCCACCTGCACAAGGCGCACGCCACGTTCGTGGGCGGCGTCGCCAGCCACGTGCGGGCCGGCGTCGTCAGGCCCTCTTGGTGAGCGTTGTTCATATTCAGCTGCGGCGCCTGATGCCGTCCCACTGTCTGCCACGTGCGGGCCGGCGTCGTCAGGCCCTCTTGGTGAGCGTTGTTCATATTCAGCTGCGGCGCCTGATGCCGTCCCACTGTCTGCCACGTGCGGGCCGGCGTCGTCAGGCCCTCTTGGTGAGCGTTGTTCATATTCAGCTGCGGCGCCTGATGCCGTCCCACTGTCTGCCACGTGCGGGCCGGCGTCGTCAGGCCCTCTTGGTGAGCGTTGTTCATATTCAGCTGCGGCGCCTGATGCCGTCCCACTGTCTGCCACGTGCGGGCCGGCGTCGTCAGGCCCTCTTGGTGAGCGTTGTTCATATTCAGCTGCGGCGCCTGATGCCGTCCCACTGTCTGCCACGTGCGGGCCGGCGTCGTCAGGCCCTCTTGGTGAGCGTTGTTCATATTCAGCTGCGGCGCCTGATGCCGTCCCACTGTCTGCCACGTGCGGGCCGGCGTCGTCAGGCCCTCTTGGTGAGCGTTGTTCATATTCAGCTGCGGCGCCTGATGCCGTCCCACTGTCTGCCACGTGCGGGCCGGCGTCGTCAGGCCCTCTTGGTGAGCGTTGTTCATATTCAGCTGCGGCGCCTGATGCCGTCCCACTGTCTGCCACGTGCGGGCCGGCGTCGTCAGGCCCTCTTGGTGAGCGTTGTTCATATTCAGCTGCGGCGCCTGATGCCGTCCCACTGTCTGCCACGTGCGGGCCGGCGTCGTCAGGCCCTCTTGGTGAGCGTTGTTCATATTCAGCTCGACTCGCACACTACGCTAGCAATATCCTACAATATAGGTACATGTCATCCAGTACCACGTCGTCTTTAAGTATAGTAATGTAAGTAGGTATATAATGCTACGTACACAACGGACCAACGAAGGCCGACGAACGCCAGCCAAGGGGTTCTGTTTTCCTCTCCGTCTCAATCAGATGATCAGCAAATCCGAATGTGAACTGGAATCAAAATCAAAATCAAAATCAAAATTATTTATTCATTTTAGGCTGATACAGCACTTGTGAACGTCAATGAAGCTACGCTATCGGTTCGCAAATCCTACGGCGGGAGGCCTTGTAACGAGAAGAACCGGCAAGAAACTCGCCAAGGGCTATTTTTTTCTCCCTGTCATATTTCATACAGAGTCGTCAAATTGAAAAGTGACTCTAACATAATATAATATGTAAAGTCACTTTCCATCACAAATTAATCTTAAATTTAAAAACAAAACAAAAAAAAACCCGGTAATCATAGCAGTAAATAATTTTCAATCGAGTCAATAATAAACAGTGCCATACAAGCCACGATAAAATAAAACTAATAAGTAACAATAAAACATAAAAAATCTGCATATTTTGAGACAAGAAGCCAGGAGCAGACCCATCCCACTGGTGGCACCCGTTCACGAGCATGACGCATGAACCAGCCATCGCTTCGCTCAACCATATTTTAGGGAACGTAACGACCCGCCTCACACGACACCACCGCAGAAATGTTTACAGAGAGCATGACATACTCAAGAATGAAATAATCGCTCCCAGTGATCCTTTACCTAGCTCTAGATTGATCTTCGAAGGCCAGAAACGTGCAGTGGGCAACGCCTGATATCGTTCGTTGGGCCGGTCTGTACGCAGTCTAAGGCTACGTACGCACCGGCAGGGGGCTTGCTTGGCGCCTAGAGCCTTGTGGCTTGCATTCTACTAAAGCAACTAGCTAGGCGCCAAGCGCGCAGTGCGGCCGGTCGCGAACATTCTAGAACGTTCGTTTTACTAAGGTGACTCGCTAGGCTCTAGGCGCCAAGCAAGCCGCCTGCCTGTGCGTACGTAGCCTAAGTCGTGGGCCACACTGGAGCGACCGCGGGGCGCGGAGGCGACCTGCGGATCCGCAGGACGCGCGAACACGTACTAAATCCTCCGCCGGTCGCGGCGACCGCCGGACGCGCCAGTTTGGCCCCTCTCGTCCGTCTCAATATATTTGTTATTCCCGCTCAACGCGGACGCAAGACGCGCCGCTCCAGTGTGGCCCACGGCTAAGACCGTAATTCGTACGCAGGGAGCAGATAGCGGCGGCGACGGGGCGTGTGGCGGCCTCCAACCCCAACTTGCAGGCCATCCCTAAGAAGCCGTTCAGCCTCGACATGTTCGCCGACTCGGAGAATGATGGTAGGTATTAGGTACATATAAGATGCTCAGGGAATGCAATGCGATTTGGTATGAAGTTCCTATATAAAAAAGACGAACGTTAAGATTTTGTTTAGTTAACCGCCTCTGTGGTCTATAGGTTCACCCCACCCACCGGTTACAGGGCCCAGCCAGCCTAGCAAGAGAGCCTATATCTTGCTTACACCTTAGTTCCGTAAGCAAGACAGCATGACGTGCTATATCATATCGCGTGATGTGATGGTCATGCTAGGCAGGCTGAGGTCCCTGATTCAACTCCCAGTGGGGGTATATATCGTTTTCGGTTTGGTTGGTGGTAGGGCTTGTTCTCAGTCCGCCTGGCTAGCTACCAACCATCTTATCTAAGTCTGACGCCATAACACTGATGTTTTCAGCATTATTGTGTTCCGGCAGTTAGAGATAAGATAGACAATTCCTCAGTGTTGAGGATTCCGGGAGTAGGGTATTTCCATTTTATTTTATTTTACTTTATTTTATTGCACTCGACACTACGAGTTGCACTCTGGGAGTGCCGGCAGAAGTGAAAAGGGCTCCCTAGACTTTTTCACGGTGAAAAAAAGGAATTTGACAAAAAAAATAAAAAACTACGGACTAGATTTGAACCGAGGTCTTCTGGCTTCAATGCCGCCCGTTTTCTAACCCGAGCTATCACAACTTTAGAAACGGTGGCGAAATTCGATTGACACTGTAACAGTTTTTCGATCAGCCTCCTGATTCCCGAATCCTCGGAAACGGAATCGGATTCGAATTCTGGGCTTTGTCTTTGTCTATTCTATAGTGAGTGACAAAGACAATACATACGGCTGTCGGGAGCGTTTCCGACGGTTCGTGAATTTGGGGGCAGGTCACGTGTCCGTCTTACGAATTTTCGATCTGACGGTCACGTGATCCTGACGCGAGTTTAAAAAGTGCACATCGCCGCTAAAGAAGTTTCAACTTCAAAAAAATGTGTCTTGTCGCCAGAAGAGGCGCTCCGCTTTAGGTCGGTGTTTGTGGCGCGGGAAGGTCACGTTTTGTTGGCGGCGGACTTCCGGCACGTGGAGTGCCGCGTGTGGGCCGCCGCCGCCGCCGACGCCGCCATGCTCACGGCACTGCATCACCACGACATGTTCCGCGCGCTCGCCGCCGACTGGTACCTAATCCGACGTTGTGGTGTCTGTCGTCAGCAGGCGCTCTACTCTAGGTCTGTGTTTGTGGCGCGGGAGTGCCGCGTGTGGACCGCCGCCGCCGACGCCGCCATGCTCACGGCACTGCATCACCACGACATGTTCCGCGCGCTCGCCGCCGACTGGTACCTAATCCGACTTTGTGGTGTCTGTCGTCAGCAGGCGCTCTACTCTAGGTCTGTGTTTGTGGCGCGGGAGTGCCGCGTGTGGGCCGCCGCCGCCGCCGACGCCGCCATGCTCACGGCACTGCATCACCACGACATGTTCCGCGCGCTCGCCGCCGACTGGTACCTAATCCGACTTTGTGGTGTCTGTCGTCAGCAGGCGCTCTACTCTAGGTCTGTGTTTGTGGCGCGGGAGTGCCGCGTGTGGGCCGCCGCCGCCGACGCCGCCATGCTCACGGCACTGCATCACCACGACATGTTCCGCGCGCTCGCCGCCGACTGGTACCTACTCCGATGGTGGTGTCTGTCGCTATAGGCGCTCCGCTTCAGGTCTGTGTTTGTGCCGCGTGTGGGCCGCCGCCGCCGACGCCGCCATGCTCACGGCACTGCATCACCACGACATGTTCCGCGCGCTCGCCGCCGACTGGTACCTAATCCGACTTTGTGGTGTCTGTCGTCAGCAGGCGCTCTACTCTGGGTCTGTGTTTGTGGCGCGGGAGTGCCGCGTGTGGGCCGCCGCCGCCGACGCCGCCATGCTCACGGCACTGCATCACCACGACATGTTCCGCGCGCTCGCCGCCGACTGGTACCTAATCCGACTTTGTGGTGTCTGTCGTCAGCAGGCGCTCTACTCTAGGTCTGTGTTTGTGGCGCGGGAGTGCCGCGTGTGGGCCGCCGCCGCCGACGCCGCCATGCTCACGGCACTGCATCACCACGACATGTTCCGCGCGCTCGCCGCCGACTGGTACGTAGGTACATTACCAGGCATGATGACAGATTTTGAAAAACTGTTGTTATAATATTTAGGAAAAAAAACAAGATTTATATTGTAAATATTTGACATGGAACGAGTAGTGATTCGCCGAGTACTCGGCCACCGAGTATTCGGCCTAGATTGGGCTCGGCCCAATCTACTCGACTAATTAATTGTCTCTCAACATCAATCGCAATCGCATTTATTTTGAAAGATATTGTACGGCCATTGCTGCAGTAATATAAATAATTTTGACAACTTTCTTTAACAACAAGTGATGGATGTCAAACTGAAAGCGATTGCGATTGATGTTTTTTTTTTTTTTTTTTTTATTCTTACTTTGGAGTACAGGACTTTTATCTAACAAGATATGCCAGTCCTATTGTAACTTAAACTATACAAATATCATTATTTATAATTCAAATACATTGCTGAGGGAGTACCTATCTATCGCCGGTGACTAACCATTTCACAGATAATATATGCTGCTTTTGCTGTAGGTTCACTCAATAAGGACTGGAAAATGCCCATATCTAATTTATTTAAGTTTAGAGCGGTCCACAGCATTTGACGCTCCCTCATGTTTTTGACACACTCCAACAACAAGTGCTGCACATCTTCAATTGTGCCACATGTATCACAATTTGGGGAATCTACTTTCCTCATCAAGAACGCAAACTTGTTAGTTGGATAATGTCCAGATCTAAGTCTGTGTAAAATCACAATATTATTCCTACCTAGCTTACAACTACTGAACCATGGGATTCGAAGAGGTTGACACTGAATTGTTTTGTACCAAATACCCTTACTCAAAGAGCGTTCGTCAAAGTATTCTTTCCAATTGTTGTAGACAATATTCTTATATTTTGGAAGTGAATCGGTATAAAATTTGGATGTATTGTATATATTCCCGTTTAAAGCTGCCGCTTTGGCTAATTTGTCAGCCTTTTCGTTTCCACTTAGGCCTATGTGAGATGGAACCCACTGAAGTCTAAGGCATCTATTACTATTTTGACATTCGTAAAGCTTTGCAAGAATGTTATAAGCTATCGATACACCTCTGCAACCAGAGGCGCATCGAGCTATATGTTGCAAAGCACTTTGACTGTCCGAAAGAATTACGCACTTTTCGAATCCTTTCACAATCGCATATAGAATTGCATTGTATATAGCTATAAGCTCTATAGACATTATTGTTATGTCAGCATTAATCTTAAAATCGGCTTCATAATATGGATTTGGACAATAAAATGCTGCACCTTTACCCTGACATGACTTGGAGCCGTCAGTATAAATTTTATACCATCCTCTATATTTATCGTCAAGTTCATGTAATATATCAACGTTTATATACAGATTGTTTTCATTAGACGCTTTTGAACCCGTAATACTATCTAAATTTAAACTTATTGAATTTGACATGTTTATATACGTAACCCAAATATTCAATTGAAACATGTCCAAAGGATATGTTGCGTGAATATCATTCTCACTTTTTGTGGTGTTATACGCAGTTATTAACAGAGGTTTTTTCTTTTTATTCCAATAACTTTTAGTACATTCGTTGCTGAGATTATTGAAAAGATCTATCGTGTCACTATTCTTCCAAGATTGTGCCTTAAGACAGTACTTAAAAGCTAAGTACTGCCGCCGTAAATACAATGGTGTAATGCAAACTTCGCTCTCCATGACGTGTATTGGCGAGCTCCTAATGAAACCCCCTACAATTCTAAGGGCTTGATTCTGCAGTTTATCCAATTTAGATAAATGGGTTTTGGCACTATTATCGTAAAGAAAACACCCGTAGTCTAGCCTACTTCTCACCAATGAAATATATAAGGACCGCAAGTGTTTAGGATGTACTCCCCAGCCTGAACCTGATAGGACTTTTAGTACATTAAGAACCTTCTGAGCTTTTTCAAAAATTTCATTAATATGCTTTCTCCATAAAAGAGACCTGTCTAGCCATAAACCCAAGTATTTTATACATTCCGAGGATAATACACGCTGACCCTGTATATTCAATTGTAAATTTTGATTCCTGCGTCCTCTACTAAACATACAATATTTTGATTTGGTGGAAGATAGTTCTAGACCAATTTCCTGTAAGAGAGTAATCATCAAATTGATGCTACTTTGTATACGGGTCTCCATCTCTTTTGGAAATTTATGACTAAAGTAAAATACAAAGTCATCCGCATATTGACTGACATTAACATGTTGAATCTCTTGACAAATTCTAGCAGTAACAATATTGAATAGAAGTGGTGAAATTGGGTCGCCTTGTGCTAAACCTTTGCTTGTGCATCTTTCAATAGTCTTCCCTCCATACATTGTTATTTGAAGACGCCTTAAACTCAAAAACTCCCATAAGTATTTGCAAATCAATTTTCCAACCTGTAGATCATCAAGAATTTCAATAACCTTGCTTATTAAGACGTTGTTGTATGCATTTTCCACGTCCAAGAAGCATACTAGGGTAGGCTTATTAGCCGATAGGCCTGTCTGTATGTACGTGACTAGTCTTACTAAAGAATCAATACAGGAGTGTGCTTTTCGAAATCCCGTAGAGTTACTGGAAATAATCTTATTTTTTTCTATAAACCACTCTAAACGTTTCGCAATCATAAGATGGAATAGTTTACAAGTACAAGAAATCAGTGATATAGGTCTCAATTTTGTTTCTTCGTTATTTTGATCGTTCTTTGACTTAGGGATCGGCACGATTTTTATGGTTTGCCATTGTTTAGGAACTATTCCGCTGCCAAGGATTTCGTTATATAAAGATAGCAAAATATTAATCCCATTGTCGGGTAGGTTTAGTATCATGGAGTATGTGATTTTATCATCCCCAGGAGCGGTATCGATCTTTTTAAGACAATTCCTGAGTTCTTGTACAGTAAATTCTGACTCTAGCAGTGCATTATTCGATTTGAGACAAGGCATTTTTTCTAAAGCTGTATCTGGTGTTAAGGTTCTTAGTAACGTTACAAGTTTAAATCTTCAGTTGGTTGATGATTTTTCTGTCTATAGCCTTTTACCCAGCGCATTTTACGCCATACATCTGACAGGTTAGTTGAGGCGTCTATATTAGTACAGAAATTTTGAAATGATTCTGATTTAGCCTTTCTGATCATCTTTTGCGTTTCTGATGTCTTTTCCTCTAAAATTGTTAAGTTTTGAGGTGTAGGATTATGTCGAAATTGTTTTAATGCTAATCTACGCTGTGCCACTAGTAAAGACAAAGATGGATTCCAGTAATTCTTTGGTTTAAAGTTCTGATTAGGATTGTTGCACAATTTAATCATGGGAATATTACTGTCCGCAGCTTTGTTAATTTTTTGTTCCAAAAAATTATATTTGTTTTGAATACTTTGATCATCAAGATTATAGAAACCAGCAAGTGATAGTTTTAATTCTTCCTTATAATCAGACCAATTAGCCATCTTGTAATTTCTTTTTTTGACAAACTCTATTTTATCTGTGTAATGTAAAGATACTTTAATTATAAGGTGATCACTTCCTAGGTTTTCCTTGCTCACATGCCAGCGCAAGTTAGTGGCAATATCGCTTGTGGCAAATGTTATGTCTGGCGCCGATTCTTGAAGTGTTTGATTGACTAGGCGAATTCTCGTAGGGTGACCATCATTAAGTGATATGAATGCATTTTCTAGAGCTGAGTCGAACAGTTGTATTCCCCTAACATCGTTTTTGTAAGACCAATTTGTATGGTGACCGTTAAAGTCACCCGCTATCAGAGTTTTACTTTTAAAAAGTGAAAAAATACTATCCCAATCAGATTGAGTAGTGCGTACCGTTGATGGACAGTAGATGGACACAATATTTTCAACGTACTTACAATTAAGGATTTTAATGCCAATTATTTCTATACCTGGATTTGACACTATGATTGGCCACTGCTGGGTCACAAGAGAACGATGAACCATTATTGCAACCCCACCATAACCATCACTTCTATCGTTTCTATAAATGTTATACTCACCTGTGTTAAGGTCACTGTCTTTTTCAAGCCACGTCTCACTGAGTATAGCTAAATGAATTTTGTCTTGATTTAGTAATGAATCGAAACTAACGAATTTCGGCCTTAGACTTTGTGAGTTCCACTGCACAATATTTACGTTAATTTTTTTATTGATATTATGATCCATAAAGGTTGTCAAAGATTGATTGAATTAGATCACCACATACAAAACTAGATAGCAAATATGACTTAATTTCATCAAAAATTACTCTCAGTATTGACGCTAACTTCTGTTCAAACTTCATATTGGATATAACAATTTCTTTCAACTTCATTATAAGCTTTTTCAACAGAGATTTTTTACTTTTATGTTCTTCATTATTTAAGTGTTCAGATGTATTGTAACTATGTTCATTGTCTTGAGGCGTGGCTTGTACTTCATGTCGTTGCTCTCTTCTATTCTTTCCTGGTTTCAGTGGTTGTTTTCTTGATCGCTCGTGTTCACTTTGCGTATCCGATAGTTTTACTGAATCTGAGTCATAGCTGAGTTCTTGTACAGTAGTTTGTTCTGTCGTCGCTTTTACCACGCTGCTATATGTTTTCTTGGTAGAAGTTTTAGGCAGTGAAAGAATTACTGATTGTCCGCCCATATTTTCACTAGGATATAAATCCAAATTTCCGACTTGATCCTTGCTTGAAAGAAGTTGTAGGGCCTTCTTATAATTCACAGCCTTTTCGCTCATTATTTTCCGAATTTCTTTTTCTTTCAGGAATATGGGACAGAATTTATCCAGTACAAAGTGATTGCCTCTGCAGTTCAGACATTTAATATCCTTTGTGTCACAGTTTTCGTGACTTTGGCCACATTTTGGACATTTGATCTTATTCATAGGGCAAAATTTTTTGGAATGGCCAAATTTCCAACATCCCGAGCATTGAGTGACTGGAAATACGTATCGTTCAACTTTAAATCTACATCCATATGCATATGCATATGGTGGTAATGTCGAGTGGTTAAAACAAAGTCGAACTGTTTCACTTTTTACCCACGTGCCTTCCGCATTCAAACGATTCAAACGGTTAGCCGATAAAATTTTGTATGACGACGATTCAAATATTTTAATTATTTCTTTATCCTCGATTTCTAAATCTACTCCTTTGACTATGCCATATGATAAGGTCAATTCGGATACTATTTGACAGCGACATTCCATTTCAGCCAATTTAGTAGATTTCATTATTTTTTCTGCCTGATGGCGGTTAGCCAAACGAATGACAACTTTATAGGGACTTTTGTATTTTATTTGTGTAATCTCTTCAATGTTTTCATTCCTTAAAAGTTTGGCCAAAGCCATTTGTTTAGGTAAAATTTGTAATGATGTTATACATACTTCCGTTTCATTCTCTAAACGAGTATCAGTCAAAGTATTTGTATTCACATTCGAGTTATTTCGATTTAATTTTTTGGGTCTCCTCCTAGTAACAGTCGTATATTCCTCCTCGTTGTTATATTCTACACTTCCTTCACTCTCTTCACGACCTCTTTTTTCCGCCGACTTACTCCTGTATTGCTCTGGATAACGATCCCCGTTTCCCACTGTATTCCATTGCATTATATCTTGTAACTCTTTTTCACATTCTCTTAAAACTTCATTATCACTCTTGTCATTCACCTCCAAATTATTGTCATCGTCATTTTCACTATTATCACTCATTTTAAACTATATTGACTATGTGAGGGTATTTGTTAAAATGCCGTTATTGCGTAGCACGGTTAAGGCTAACACGGTACACGTACGCTCACTCCGGCGATACCCGCGCAACGCGATTGATGTTGAGTTAGAGACAATTACGGTGTAATAAACGACCCCTTACCTGGGTAACAGGCTCGGCAAGAGCGAGGAGGCGGTGACGGCGGCGGAGCGCGAGCGAACTAAACGGCTGGTGTACGCCAGCCTGTACGGCTGCGGCGCCGCCAAGCTCGCCGACATACTCGCCGTGTCCTACCAGCAGGCGCTCGACGTGCTCACGACCTTCAATAGTACGATTACATGAGTTTTATATACCTACCTACAATTCTTCAGATGCACTTTGGCAGAAACCACTTCATTACATACCCGACCCGACATCCTCTTGCTGCCTATACCTATCTATCATCAAAATAGTCCATGCCTTTATCCACTATATTCACTCATTTTATACCCTTTAGGCGCATTTGGTCCAATTCGCGATTGGTCCAATTCACATTATTCTCGTTTGGTCCAATTCGCGGTCGGTCCAATTCGCGACATAAAGCGTATTGTGATAAGGGAGAAAGAAATATAACCATACATATTTGATCAAACGTATGATAGATAATTATAATATATTATAAAGATATACACTTTTTACCTACCGGGCGGGACCTTAGCCACGTTATAGATTCCGTTCTATAACTTGGGAAACATTATCCATCTTGGCCTAACCGCGAATTGGATCAACTGCGATTGGATGAACTGCTGCGACATAAAGGTTTATGCGAGAACGAAACGTATTGACAAAACGCATTGCAAGTTCTACTAGATGAACGTTAAATATTAAAATATGTTTACAAAGCTGCATTGCTAATTGCTACGTTAAATGTCACTGGAATAGGGCAGGTATAAAAAAGACCGTTTAAACTAGGCCTGATGGCTCCTGTCTTCCTGTCTCCCCTGACAAAGCCGATCAGCCCCCTGATTCATAATCATAACCCGTCGGAAACGGAATCGGATTCGAATTCTGTGCTTTGTCTTTGTCTATTCTATAGTGAGTAGTTGTCGGGAGCGTTTCCGATGGTTCGAGAGTCATGGGGCAGAAGAAAGCAGGCGGCAGTTGGGCGGCAGTACATTCTTGACACTCCCACCCGCTCTTCCTTGACTCAATTCGTCGCCCCCGGCCTGCTCTATAATTCTTGGGTGATGGTAGGAAAGTTCCCGTCGCTGAAGTCCTTCGGGCAGCGCGTGGTGGAAGCGTGCGCGGGCGGCGGGCGGCTGCGTACGTCGGGCGGCCGGTCGCGGCGCTTCCCTGCGCTCGCTTCCGATGCCGACCATCCCACTTCCGAGCGTGCGCGAGCCACGCGGCAGGCCGTCAACTACGTCGTGCAGGGTGAGCGATATAATACACTACACAGTACTGCGCTGCTATAAAAATACACACCTACCTAGTTCGTGGGCGGACGGTCGCGGTATTTTCCGCGCTCGCGACCGATGCCGACTATCCCACTTCCGAGCGCACGCGGCAGGCTGTCAACTACGTCGTGCAGGGTGAGCGATATTACCTACACAGTACTGCGCCGCTATAAACATACATACCTACCTAGTACGTCGGGCGGCCGGTCGCGCCGCTTCCCCGCGGTCGCTTCCGATGCCGACCATCCCACTTCAGAGCGCGCGCGAGCCACGCGGCAGGCCGTCAACTACGTCGTGCAGGGTGAGCGATATTACCTACACAGTACTGCGCCGCTTTAAACAAACATACATACCTACCTACTACGCCGGGCGGCCGGTCGCGGCGCTTCCCCGCGCTCGCTTCCGATGCCGACCATCCCACTTCCGAGCGCGCGCGCGCCACGCGGCAGGCCGTCAACTACGTCGTGCAGGGTGAGCGATATAATACACCTACACAGTACTGCGCCGCTATAAATATACATACCTACCTACTACGTCGGGCGGCCGGTCGCGGCGCTTCCCCGCGCTCGCTACCGATGCCGACCATCCCACTTCCGAGCGCGCGCGCGCAACGCGGCAGGCCGTCAACTACGTCGTGCAGGGTGAGCGATATAATACACCTACACAATACTGCGCTGCTATAAACATACACACCTACCTAGTACGTGGGCGGACGGTCGCGGTATTTTCCTCGCTCGCGACCGATGCCGACTATCCCACTTCCGAGCGCACGCGGCAGGCTGTCAACTACGTGGTGCAGGGTGAGCGATAAAATACACAGTACTGCGCCGCTATAAACATACATACCTACCTAGTACGTCGGGCGGCCGGTCGCGGCGCTTCCCCGCGCTCGCTTCCGATGCCGACCATCCCACTTCCGAGCGTGCGCGAGCCACGCGGCAGGCCGTCAACTACGTCGTGCAGGGTGAGCGATATTACCTACACAGTACTGCGCCGCTATAAAAAATTAAATTAATAACTTTAATTCAGTTTAGTTATACTGATGCTGATACAGCACTTGTGAACGTCAAAGAAACTAACGGCGGGAGACCTTGAAGAAGAACCGACAAGAAACTCGTCCAGGGTTGTTTTTTCTTCCTGTTTTATTTCAAACAAAGTCGTAAAATTGAAAAATGACCTCAGAAACCTGTCACTTAGAAAGAATTAGGTATGCTTTCTAATGAAATGATGTAAGAACTTTCAAAATCGGTTCAGCAGTTTTTGTTTACCCATTATACGTAATTTAATTATTGAAACTAACAAGAAGTCGCATTTTTAACCGACTTCAAAAATTGAAAAGGAGGAGGTTATTAATCTATTCGTCGCGTTTTTTTTTATATGCATGTACACCGATTACTCGAAGACGGCTGAATCGATTGAAATGATTCAAACGTTATAAGATCCGTTTTTTCCCAAGTTGGTCCCATTTTTTTGAAATTTTGAAATCGGTTCCGTAGTTTTAAGGAAATCTTGAAAATACTGTCGTTTTTGTTACCACTTAATGTGAATTTATTACGTATCTTTAGGCATAACTCCTTTGTTTACAAACCGATTTAGATAATTCTTGTTTTGTTAAAAAGGGGATACCTCAAGGTATTTTAACCGACTTCAAAAAAGGAGGTTATCAATTTGATCACATAACTATTTACCAGAATACACGTAAATTGCCTGCATGATGCACTAAAAAGACTGAAATAAAAATTATTTTTATTAAGTATATATTATTTTTTAAAAATAAAACCGCCTTCAAAAAGAATGACATCAAAAAAGTAAGAAATAATCCCACACCAAATAATGTTAGTACTTTGAAGTCGGGCGGGTTTTTTCTCGTTTATTAGTGTAGGTACCTATAATAGACTTGTTGCTACTGTTTAGTTTAGAGTATTCTGTGATAAAAGTACCTAATGCCCCCAGTACACGATGGCCGATCATGGTCGGCGACCATGACCAATACATCGTACATTGACACTTTTGAACGAACAAGTTTAACAAGGTTCTTTCAAAAGTGTCAATGTACGATGTATTGGTCATGGTCGCCGATCATGATCGGCCATCGTGTACTGGGGGCATAAAGATTGAATGAGAAATGTTCGGGTAAAACGACTTCTAATAGTTTAACACACACGTTCCTAGCCGACCTCCGATTCGGTCTGCTCCCAGACCAAATCGGAACGTGTGTAGCGTAGATTTGGTCGGAACAGACTAAATCGGGACGTGTGTAGCGCAGATTTGGTCTGGGAGCAGACCAAATCGGCTGTCGGATCGGAACGTTTAAGGCGATACTCGGAAAAAATGTGCTGAAGCGAGATAGCAATGAGAAAACGACGCAAGCGGGAGCGAGACCGATTTTGCAGATTAGGCAAAAAAAACACAAAATCACTTCGTATTAAAAAACTACAGCGATTTTTTTAAAAATGCTTCTATACGATTCTCAATATTGTTGGTGTCCACTAATTAAACCAATTTCCAATAGTGTAAGTAACCCCATTTAAGAATAATCTTCACTTTTCGTAATTTTTAGATGTCTTTTCGAAAAGAAAAAGTGTCGAGGCAAAATCATAAAACCGTGTTTTTGAAACTATACGATTCTAGATAAAGGTATGAAGAAATATATATCTTATTACCAGATTTGTAACAACTGCAACCGTCCTATAGTTTTAAATCAAAAAGTCCATATTTTTCCGAGTAGCGCCTTAAGACACTATAAGGTTTAGCGTTTCGAACGGTCGTGGAATTTGCTGGGGTGCAATTGCGTAAGGTAATCGTATTAATTTGACAGTTCATATCGTATTCAATCGGCTGCAATTTGTATGGAATGACATTTATTATGATACGATATGAACTGTCAAATGAATACGATTGACATTACGCAATTCCATAGCTGATCCTCACCTATGGTGACATTGTGGGGGCAGGTTCGGCGGCGGACCTGTGCAAGGTGGCGATGGCACTAGCGGGCGAGAGGCTGGCAGCGCGGCCCGGCGCCGCCACACTGCTGCTGCAGCTGCACGACGAGCTGGTGTGGGAGGTGCGCCGCGACCACCTGGACTGGGCCGCCGGTGGGTCATCGCTACTGATGATGGTCACGTCAAGGGTATGATGGCGCTGGCGGGCAGCTGCAATGAGCTGGTGTGGGAGGTGCGCCGCGACCAGCTGGACTGGGCCGCCGGTGGGTCATCGCTACTGATGATGGTCACGTCAAGGGTATGATGGCGCTGGCGGGCAGCTGCAATGAGCTGGTGTGGGAGGTGGGCACCTGGACTGGGCCGCCGGTGGATCATTGTTACTGATGATGGTCACGTCAAGGTTAGGATGGCCCACAGACGATCATATCATCAGTCCGCCTATTAGACCCGTCATCGTCAGTTGGTTTGAATCGATCACATCACACTTACAGTTTTTCATACAAAAACCGAATATCATGGACTTCAGCCAAATGACAGATTGCTTGCGAATTGATGTTATTTAGGGCCCTTCACTTTCCACTTAACTGTACACTGTACGTAAGCTGAATGCTCACTTTCTTTAGTCATTTGTGTTTTACCTTTTACAGTCGTCTCACAAGATGCGCCGTAACTTTTAACATCTGCATAGTTGAATAAACTTTTATTTTTAAAACCTTTTTTATACAAGGTGTAAAAAAATAAGCTATAATATTTTAGAAAGTGATTCTACCCATGAAACTACAAAATTTTTTTCGTCGTCCCTACTAACTACCTATATCATACTTACTACCATGACCCGCTATTATTTCTCGGCTGCTTGCGCCCCCTGCAACGAGTGAGATAGAAGATGGCTTTGTTACTGTTTGTTACCCATCAATCTGATCCATTTTGTATGGGATGACGAAAATGTTATTTTGACCTATGTTTCTACGGGAAAGTTTTGCAGTTACACGAGTAGAACCACTTCCTAAAATATTACTGGTTATTTTTGTGACACCTCGTTTCCGATACGGTGGCAGGCGTGGTGAAGGAGGCGATGGAAGCGAGCGGGCCGCGCTGCGGGCTGGCGCTGCGGCTGCCCGTGGCGGCGGCCGCCGGGCCCAGCTGGGCCGCACTCACGCCCATATAGGACCACCACCACTCTTATAGGACCACCACCACTCTTATAGGACCAGCAGCACTCTTATAGGACCACCAGCACTCTTATAGGACCACCACCACTCTTATAGGACCACCACCACTCTTATAGGACCAGCAGCACTCTTATAGGACCACCAGCACTCATATAGGACCACCACCACTCTTAAAGGACCACCAGCACTCTTATAGGACCACCAGCACTCTTCTAGAACCACCACCACTCTTTCAGGACCACCACCACTCTTATAGGACCATCAACACTCGTATAGGACCACCAGCACTCTTATAGGACCACCACCCACCACTCTTAGCTGGTTATTCCCGCTCGTCACCCCTATATTAACATTTGACAGCTTTGTTTAAGGTAGACGTTGAAAACCTCTGTAGATTTTAAAAATAAAAATAAATATTTTTGTGACACCTCGTATACGATACGGTGGCGGCGGCCGCCGGGCCCAGCTGGGCCGCACTCACGCCCATATAGGACCACCACCACTCTTATAGGACCACCAACCACCACTCTTAATGACATAGCCCACTTATACCGCGACGCTCCGACCCAACCAAAGTATGAGCAGCCAAATACGGACTTAATATCGTTCATTGTAGATGCACTTTAAAGTAACAATATACAATAGAATAGCAGACAGCGCAAGCTGCATAGTGCATCTACAGTTCTACAGAGCACGACATCAAGTCCATATTTGACTGCTAATACATTGGTTCGGTGGGAGCGGTGCGGAATAAGCAGGCTAAAGGTAGCCCACTTATACCGCACCGCTCCCACCCAACCAAGCCAAGCCGCAGCAAGAGAGCCGAAATGCGACTGCCTCGCCGATTCCGTTGCGTGCTGTGTGGTGGAATGGTGGTCGCTGTGGCAACCTAACCCTTTAATGACCGCCATAGGCGTTCAAGTAATTTGATCAAATAAGCTGGTTCAAACAGTTTGATCAAATAAAAATACGAAAATTGATATTCCTTCAAGCCATTTATTTCATTCTCTCAACTCATTTGATCAAATTTTACCATAGACATTATGTCAATTTGATCAAAATGTTTGAATCGGCCTATTGGCGACCAACCCTCTAATTTTAAAATTTTTACTGAACTTAAACATGATTTAATACTTAGGTACCAGTTACCTACCTATTGAACTTGAAACCAGATAAGCGCATTTGTTATCGTTGAAAATAAATGTTATGATCGATTGATTTATTTTACTTGTTTCATTTTATGCTAATCTAAAATTCAATAAAGCCGGACACTAAATCTAATGAAATAATAGAGGTAGGTAGGTAGGTATTATAATGTCAAAGAAATAAAACGAAATTATTACACATGCATTAACTTTTATTTAAATATAAAAGTATAAGCCTAATACATATACAAGAAAAGCACAAACAGATTCGTAGAAATATTTAGAGATTCAAAACAAATATCAGTTTCAGTATCTTTAGGTAATATTTCAAAATGTTTTATTTTACAGTTGTAAAATCGACTAAGAACAGTGTGTTAAGGTACCTACTCTTTATGGATTCAATTATGAAAATAAAGTGGAACAATAATGACATAAAAAAACAATTCATTATTTTTTAATACATTGATAAAATATAAAGTTAATCTTTATTTTAGTATCTAGTAATGTTTCGGAAGGATAAAGAGTGTATCTTAACACTCTTTATGGATTTAATAATGAAAATTAAATGGAATAATAATAACATAAAACACTATTCATTAAAAATAAATTAGTAAAAGTTACTATAAGTAAATAACTAGTAATGTTACGGAAGAACCAAAACGGTTGATATTCAAAATAAATTGTTTAAGTACATATTCAATTGGCTTTCATTTGTAGCATAATATCTTATTGTGCGTTTAAAACATTGAGGAATTAGATTGTAGGGAAGGTAACATTTACTTTCTTGAGGAAGACTGAATCGAAATCTGGCTGGTTGGGAAAAGGGTTGGACTACAGCTGACAGCACGGAACAGAACTTTCCTATGCTTCTATCCTTTTCAGTCGCACCGAACCGTCAATAACTAGAGCGAGAAAGAGAGCGGGAATGCTAAAGCATGCGCCGGAATCGACGAGGCGGTCGCTCGCATACCCGCGCTCTTTCTCGCTCTAGCTATTGACGGTTCGGTGCGAATGAAAAGGGTAGCAGCATAGGAAAGTGCTGTTCCATGTTGCCAGATGTAGTCCAACCCAGTATTTACCGGTTAATATACTTGAATATGCTTTTACGATGTACAGTAGGTACTATACATGGTAATTTTTTTCATCATCCCGAATAATTTCAGGGATTATTCTACTCATGAAAACAAACGACTTTTATTATGGTACCAAATATCCCTGAGAATAATCACAAATTATCCGGGATGATAAAAAAAATTAGTGTATAATTTAGGTAAGTAACTATGTATGTATATAGTCTACTGTGTAGGTGTAAAATATTACGTTTAAGATCAGCCGACCTAGCATGAGCGGCTTTTATCGCGCGATATGATATGGTACGGCAAGTTGTCTTGCTTACCCCACTAAGGTGTAAGCAAGACGGCATGCCGTACCATATCATATCGCGTGATAAAAGCCGCTCATGCTAGGCCGGCTGGATTTATTATCTTAAATGTTGTTATAGTACGTTTAGTTATAAATCAAATATATCACTGAAAACATTACAATACAAATTTTTATAAAAATGTATACTTAATGTTGGGAGAATTTTAACAATAAATATCAGAGATTCATGAAAATATTCGGAAAATATGTATAATGTTGGAAGTGTTTGAAAATTGCACGCAGAAAACGTATAACGAATCTTTGACCTTACACCCAATTGTAGTGTTAGTATTAGATTATGAAAAAACATAAATACAGTACAGTGCAGTCCAAGCTCACATGATAATATTGACTTCGAGTGCGTACGCAATATAAGACGAGCAAGTTTCTTTTTCTTAGCACAACTTTTGAGCTTGATATGGTATGTAGGCTGGTTTTACTGTCACGCTCTTCGGCAGCAACTACTAATCGCTTGTCCAGAAAGGGCAAATTCGCCGCGATTTTAACAGCGATTTTCATTACACCACTGCCAATGTGGCAGATAAGACTCGGAACGCCAATACTCAGCGGGCAATGTATGTTAAGGCGATACTCGGAAAAATTATGCTGAAGCGAGATAGCAATGAAAAAACGACGCGCGCGGGAGCGAGACTGTTTTGCAGATTAGGCAAAAAAAAAACACAAAAACACTTCGTATTAAAAAACTACAGCGATTTTTAAAAAACTGCTTCTAACCGATCCTTAATATGATTGGTGCCCACTAATAAAACCAATTTCCAATAGTGTAAGTAACCCCATTTAAGAATAATCTTGAATTTTCGTATTTTTAGAGGTCTTTTCGAAAAGAAAAAGTGTCGAGGCCAAATCATAAAATCGTGTTTTCGCAACTATACGAATCTAGATAAAGGTATGAAGAAATAATATATCTTATTACCAGATTTGTAACAATACTGTAACCATTCTATAGTTTTAAATCAAAAAGTCCATATTTGTTCCGAGTAGCGCCTTAAAACGCGTCCAACTCGCGCGTAGTTCTGGACACAAATTATATAGACTAGTACAGATAGGAATCAAGCCTTATAGCGGCCGTTTGTTAGTGAATGACGGACCCCGATTAGATTTTGACAACATAGTGCTGCCAGAACTATCGACACCCTTGATTCGTTATCGATAGTTGTGCAAATCATCGACGTTTGGTACAACCCTAGTAATATACTATTTAAATTCTGCTCAAATAAAAAACACATTTGATGAAAGAAGGCATTTAATACTTGACATTATAATTTTATCAAATACAAAGTACATAAGTATAAGTTGAGATTTATACAAGATAAAGAATGAGAGTAATGAAATTACACTAAATTGACTTAATAGATAAACTAAGAAATATAAATACTTTATCAGCCACAAGAAAAATTAAACTGTTTGCAAATATTTTTTACGCACAAATGCTAATGCTATTTTTCCTAGTATTATTTAGTATCTGCCATTTCATTATTTACTGTTAATATCACTTTCAATGCAAGACGCAATAACCTAACTCTAATAGTTAAACATTTAATGCAGTAAGTAATCAATATAGAACTAACAGCAGTAATTTGCACCATAATTCTGATTTGATAACTTATTACCGCAAGAATAGGCAGACATGGGCATCTTCGCAGCACTCCACGAACCTCGTTGAGACTCAAGTTATCTGAAAAGATTAGATTTGGTTAGTATAGATTCTACATATTGTTACTATAATCTGCCATAACATTTTATAAACAAATAAGTGATAGTTGAACTGAAAAGTTTGTAAATCAAGAAAGAGTAGTGAGTATAAAGCACATTTTGTTTGTTGTGCCGCTATGCACAAGTTATAGATAATCAATGTTTATAGTTAATAACTGTTATTAAGTAGATAAGCTTTGTACATAGACTGATGAGAGGAAGTATATATAATTAAGTAAGATCTAAGATAGTAGGTAGCAGTAACAGTTATAACATAGTCATAAGACAATCACAATAAACCATCATTCGTACCGACAACAAACATATGTTATCCCACCGGTACATTTGTTATAATTCTGTTCTGTGTCAGAATCAGAAATATGAATTTGATGATAAGGCATTTTAAATGTTTTGACAAAGTTATTGAATTACTTACACAGTTATTTTCTCTTGACTTGGTATTAACAACTTCACGAAATTGAAACATGTTAAATGTGACAATTGATTATTTAAATTTAATCCCAAGTCATCTACTGTGCTTTATCATATCACCTTGATATCACTTCTAAATGTATATTGAAATAAGGTATTAGGAAGGTTTTTTTTTAACAAAACTAATCAATAATTAATTACACATACCTACTTACATTCATATAAAAAGAATAAACAAACATTACCTACCTTTCATTCATAACTTCTTCTTCAACATGTCAATGACAAGTACAAAATCATATGTTGTTGGCCCAAAACTGTCACTCTCATCGCGTTATCTGCAGCCAACATGAGGTCCTCACGCGTGCAGGTGTCCGGGCATAAAGAGCAATCAATGAAGTGGGCCATGGTCTGTGGAGTGTAACCACACCTGCACGCGAGATCCGTGTTACTGGTGAAGCCCCACCTGGACAGGTTGTCTTTACTTCGACCAACTTGGGTACGGAGTCTATTTAAAGATCTCCATAATGATCTGGGAAGTTCAAGGCCAGGAGGGAGCTTTCCTGGATGAGCACATATGGGTGTGAAAGGGTAGCAGACTTTTCCCACAGTTTAACTTTGGTTAAAGAGGCCTCCGTGGTGCCAGGAATGACGCACTTGTAAAAACTATTGCGACTCGACGTCCAGTTTAGCCTTTGATAAATTTCATAACTTTCTGAGAAACCGAATCTTCTTTACTCCGGTTAAGTTGTGAATTGTATTTTCTTTTGTTTTGGTTAGTTTTAAGAAATACAATGTTGCCTCTTGGAATTACCTAAAACAACAAAACTCAAATTTAGGTTAATGTAATAAATAATTGATACATAAAACTACGTAAATAGATTTACTTACGTGTACCGAAGGCATCTTCGAATAATGTATCCATATTTCTGTAAAGAAATATCTGAGAAAAAGTGGAAAAACATCTAAAGAATACTAGAAGAAAACCGAAATGAGTAAATAAACGACATCTTGAAATTCTTGAAAAAAGTGACAGCTTTAATTTTAGCCAATGGGGGCACCCCAACAAAATGGCGGTCTTAATTATAGCCAATGAATGGGTATCGGGGCTACCGGCCACTAAGTTTTGACCTATTCTATGGGTGATTCCAACGCCTGGTTCTGGACAGGGACTAACCCCATGCATCTCCGAGCGCGCGCGCTCCAACGGCGCTGCCGAAGCGCGTGACAATAAAAACGCCCGTAGTCAACTGTACTAGAGAATAATTTAAATACATAACATCAAGAATAGCTTAGAATACAAACACATCTAAAGGGTATGGTTTGAATTAACAAAGTGTAAAACATTAACTGAAAACAATCGGAACTAATATCACTAAAAGTATTAAAACAAATTAAGATCTTTAATCACGACCATTGACGATATCAATACATTACAATAATTTAATTGTGTACTTACACATTATGTAACTTATTCTAAGACTAAAGTCCAAGGACGATCAATATCACGGGAAAAAATAGCAAAAATCACATCAATTAATAATACTTTTGAACCTAAAGGTTGTAGAAAGCCTCATAAAAAAATATTTTCCTATTAAGTACATTTTATAAAAGAGTAAATGAGTTTCTTTTGTCTTTAATATCTTTGTTTATTCACGCTCTAAGTGAATAAAAGTATTGTATTACTCAAGAGTGGATCTAGAATTAATTAAAAATAGTAGTTTATGTGACCTGTCGGCGAGTCTTTAATAGCATCCCACGAGTGTTTTAATACCGAGTTATCTGCAGACACATACATTAATTTATCTACACTCGAGTACATTTATCATATATTTCAAAAATAAAGAAAACAAAATAGGTACTAATTCTAAAATGTGGATTGGCGCCAAACCCTAATTCATAGGAGTCTATATAAATATAAATATAAATATAGAACATTCATTGTTCCAAATCAATGTAAATGTAGTTGCTTAGCGTAGCAGTGTTATGGAAATTGGAAAGAATGACGGGTATTACCACATACATAAACAGAATTACAATATAATAAATAAAAATTATGGGGGAGGAGGAGCTTTTACTATGGGGCCAACTCTGAAACTCAACAAAAAAAATCTGCTGTTTAATACAAATTGTCAATACCTACTCGACCAGAATGTATAGAACAATGAAAATGAAGTACATATTAGAAAAAAAATGTATTAGGTAGGTATGTAATATGAAGTATATGGAGCAGCTGATTTTTTTTGTCGAGTTGCAGAGTTGGCCTTATACTAAAAGTTTTTCATATGCGCTCATTCATTAACACGTTGTATACAGGGTGTTAGGGGCACCCTTGCAAAAACTTTAACCATGGCTTCAGACCATCGTGCTGAAAACGTACAGCAAGAATTTTTTGTCGGAAATGAAAAAAAAATTGGACTTTTCATACAAATTTAGCAACTTATCGGAACATTTTCTATGGAGTCGAAATATTATTTCATTTCCGACACAAATCTTGCTGTGTGTTCGTGCAGCATGAAGGCCTGAAACTTTTTTGCAACGGTACCCCTAACACCCTGTATAACATATAATAAGCACTCACGCGCCCGCTTGCGCATACAATTTTGGGTAGTCAACTACCCAGTAGGCGCGTGGAATGATAATTATTGGTCATGCCTATTACATGAGTGCGTTGGGCGCGTAGCGTAGTATCATAAATAGAGATCGGATAATCGGATGCATATTTACCTAAAGTTAATATTTAGCTAGGAAATTATGGAAGCGGCTTCTTAAAACACGTTTTTTTTAATATAAATCCCGGGATTTCAGAAAATTCGCGAATGCAAAATTAGTCAGTAACATGGTGTGGAAACGATGTCTATAGCATGAGCTATTTATTTAAAAAATTCGATACAAAAGTGCATTCCATAACAGCCAACACCTCAACTTTAGGTAAATATGCATCCGATTATCCGATCACTAATCATAAATCATAAGCGCACGGCGACGAGCGTGAAGAGGCGGTGCGGGCGCAGCAGCCGCGCGCGCTACGAAAAACTAGTTTGTCCTAAAATCGGGTTTGGCCGGTTACAATGATATAACATAAAATAATTGGTCATGCCAATGAGAGATTTTTAAAAAAAATGTTCTAGTTATTTAAATTTTTACTTTTTTGCATTCACAATGCAATTTTTATCATAGAAAAATGGAAAATAAAGTATTTAGAAAAAATCGACCCGTCTCACAACATTGTCGAGTAATATCCTCACATTGATGAAATTAACGCTGGCTATACAGCGTGTAAGAAGTATTTGATAAATTCGACGCTTCTCGTAACGACTCCGTAGCTCAGTGGTTAGAGCAGTCGCCCGGATAGCGAAAGGTCGTGGGTTCGAGTCCCATCGGAGCTGGTTGTGAGACGGGTCGATTTTTTCTAAATACTTTGTTTTCCATTTTTCCAAAAATGTTCTAATAATGAAACGAGATGGCGCTGACAAATAGCGAAGTCGGTGTGACCAGAAATAAACTAAAATGACGAGTTGATAACATTTTGATTTGTTTTTAAACTCGTAGGTAGCAAGTAGGTAGCACTTTCTAATATTAAAACAGTAAAATAACAAAGAAGTAAGAAAAATATCAGTGAGAACGCAACGTAAATCTACTAGTTGAAGCATGAGCAATCAAAAGGTGTGTAAAATCCCCGCGCCGCGTTCGACTAACATGAATAGCATGGCCTGGCAACGTCGCGTCGTGCGTGCGTGATTTTGACCTAACTTCTAGTCTTTTAGGTTACTTTTGATCATTTCGTTATTTGCAAGCGCTATCTGTCGCCACTTTAAATCAACTTTTTTTTTATAGCTGTCAGAAAAATCCCCCATTACATGAGTGCCTTGGGCGCGTGGTATCATAAGCGCACGGCGACGAGCGTGAAGAGGCGGTGCGGGCGCGTGGCGGCGGCGCCGGCGGCGGCGCGCAGCCCGTCTCGCGGCGCCGCCCCGCCGGCCAGCAGCCGCGAGCGGTCCGCGTTCTTGGGCTCCTGCCGGTGCACCAGCATCGTGTACCGGGACATGCGCCGGGGAAACCTGCCCCCACAACACGACACTATTTTAAACAATTTGTCAATTGAAATAAAAACACTTTTAACGGTTTTAATCACGCGTATATTGTACGAGTACACATAATTAGGAATTTTGAAATGCGCAGAAATCTAAGATGAGCCTGATCTGTATATTTTTCCGTCAAATACGTAAGAAGACATATTTGACGGCCTTTTCTTAGCCTTAAAAGGTGGTAAGTAATGCATTTTATTTAAAACTAGCGGGTCCTCGCGGTTTTACCTGCGCAGTACCCGTTCCCGTGGGAATATCGGGATAAAATATAGCCTATGTCACTCGGGAAGAATGTAGCTTTCTAATGGTGAAAGAATTTTTAAAATCGGTGCAGTAGTTTCGGAGCCTATTCGATGCAAACAAACAAACAAACAATCAAATCTTTCCTCTTTATAATATAGATATAGATGAAAACACGCCCGTGAAACGATCACGAATCGTGAAAAATTCTTATACTTCAGAGTTTCGTACGTATCCCGTGTGAACACGAGCGTTACCTTCAAGCTTCATTAGTTAACTAATTTTATAAAAATAATATAATTGTAACAGGTCAATATCGTACATTAAAGAAAACTAAAATGGGGAGTCGTTATTAGACCACCAGAAGCCAAAACATAAATTTTCTCAAATGTTTGTCTGCCTGAGCTGACTGGGTAGCTAAAATTATGTTCGGTCGCGTATCTCTCAAAAGCTACAGGATGGAATTAAATGCGGTTTCCATTGCAAGGGGTCTAACTTAGGTTTTTTAGATGTTGCACACTGGGGCCTGTTCATACAACGTAATGCTCAAAACTCCATTTTCAAAATAAGGGTATTTCAAATAATAAACTATGTCAGGGCAGACTTAAGAATGTATCACACCATTTGTACAAATAAATCAGTAACTGCTATCCGCTGACCACTGCATCATCTCAATATGTTTAACGAGTTAGCTTAATACATATCACATACATACTAAGGTAAGGTAAGGCTGGTAATCTGTAGTACAAAATATATCCTAGTACAGTTGCCAGTCTCTCACTTAGATCAATAAGTTGCTGTATCTAGGATAAGTTATTCGTTATCAGCTTTGTTATGTGTGAGAGAATAAACCATACTAATATTAGAAAGTGAAAATATTAGTATTTTTGTTTTGTTTTGTTTGTAATGAATAAAATAAAAAACTACTGGATCGATTTTGAAAATTCTTTCACCAGTACAAAAGCTTTATTCTTCCCGAGTGGAGTGACATAGGCAATATGTCTCAAGACTAAGGTCTTTGACCAGTGTGTGTTGCCAGTTATGACTTATGGAAGCGAGACGTGGTCTTTTACTATGGGTCTCATAAGAAGGCTCAAGGTTACCCAGCGAGCAATGGAGAGAACGATGCTTGGTATTTCCCTGCTCGATCGAAGCAGAAATGATGAGATCCGCAGGAGAACTAAAACGACCGACATCGCTCGAAGGATTGCTCAGTTGAAGTGGCAGTGGGCGGGACACATAGCGCGGAGAACCGATGGCCGTTGGGGCGGAAAGGTTCTCGAATGGCGACCGCGAACCGGACGACGTTCCGTGGGCAGGCCCCCTACAAGGTGGACCGACGATCTGGTCAAGGTCGCGGGAAGCCGCTGGATGCGGGCAGCGCAGGACCGATCGTTGTGGAGATCCTTGGGGGAGGCCTATGCCCAGCAGTGGGCGTCTTACGGTTGAAATGATCCCGATATTCCAACGGGAGCGGGTACTACACCACGCGGCTAAAACCGCGAGGAGACATAATTAAAAGTTTCTCTATTCATATAATCATAGAAAAATGAAGTTAAAGTTACGAAATTAATTAAATAATAAAACCGAATCTTAAATGCATCGGTTTCCAAAAATAGATGGTATAGTCTGGGTTTTACCCACAGACAAAGTCATTTTAATATGAAACACTTTCATTCTTGTCAATAAATCGTGATAATATAACGATACCGCGATGTTTAAGCTAACAGCGCCATCTAGCGACAACGTTTGCGTCTAAACTGGCTTACAAAAATTGAAGTTGATATTATTATATTGTAAGATTTCTAATACCTCTCTAACTAAATTGTGGTACACTTACCTATTATTGTTACGGTTATATTTTTGCGACACTGACATTATTTTTATCACAGGACAATGCAATGGGTAATTTTGTATAGACACCATACCTACACAAAAAAAATGACTGTAGTATCATGAACTAATCGGTTTTGGTGCCCTCATTGAGTAGTTTAATCATTCTAAGAAACCGGTTTGAATATAATTAGAGGAAAATATATGCGTATATGTGTATGTAAAATGTATGGAAAAAGTATAATATCTTATCTCGTATCTATAAATGAATAGTACTAATATTTTAAATGCGAAAGCTTGTGGGTATAGATATATGGATGGCTGGATGTTTGTTACTCTTTCACGCAAAAACTACTGAACGGATCTGGATGAAATTTGCAACAGTGATAGATTATTGGCTGGAATAACACAAAGGATACTTTTTATCCCGATATTCCCACGGGAACGGGAACCACGCGGATGAAAACGCGGGTGGCTGCTAGTGTACACTCAAGAGCATAGTGAGACTGAGATTTCGTCTTCAATTTCCTTTTAAAATGAACTTTTATATGGGTGATCAATATACGGCAACACATTATAAAATGGCATGCATCCATTTGGGTACTTGAAATTCAATTAAGGGCCCGAAATTGGCATGTGTTAATATGCGAATGAATCTCTACACTTATATTTGTGTACGAGCGATCCTTTCCTACCAGTCTGTGTTGCAAATCCGCAATGTAGGTGAGGACACATCTGCTGAACGTACGGCGCCGAAAGTTTAGCGACTGACGTTCTTTCAAGCTACGTAATTTCGGTTGATGTGTCATAGGATAGGGGACTTCAAAAACACTGCGACCGTATTCAACCGAACGTTCGGCGCCGTACGTCCCGCAGATGTGTCGCGGACTCGCGACAATACACTACCGTTGGATATTGGAATGGTCTCAGCGAGCTGAGTGTACCATAATCATACTTTTGATATACTGCCAACTGGACAAAGTCGCGAGCTAGTATTTTTTTTATCCACTACGGGGTAGCACTTAGCCTTCATCACACCTGATGATAAGTGGTGATAAGGCTGAAGGTGGAAGCGCACTACTCCCGGAATCCTCAATCACTGAGGAACTGGCTATCTTATCTTTAACTGCCTGAACACAATAATGCTGAAAACATCATTGTTATGGCGTCAGACTTAGATAAGATGGTGATAGCTAGCCAGGCGGACTAAGAACAAGTCCTACCACCAACCAAACCGAATACAATATGTACCCCAACTGGGAATCGAACCCGGGGCCTCTGGGTCTATCCGTGGTATGAACCACTAGACCACAGAGTTTTATTATAAATAATTTAGTTATTTTTTAGGAGTGGGAAGTAATCTCATTTAGTTCAATAAGAATTGTGATAAGAATTTTATTTGATATTTATTAAAGGACAATGGGCGATTTTCTGAAAGCTCAGTCACTAGATGGCGCTGTCCCACCTATGCAGTTAGAAGGAACGGAACGTTATAAATTTTACTTTGACGCGACTTTTTATAATGCCGGCACTACACAGCGCACTAGAAATCTAACCTATTGTTTACGTAACAAAATAATTCTCACATACCACACATTCATACTCTGCAGCAAGTTATACAGAATACCAAAGAGTACAACTTGCCACTTTGCTAGGCGTTAGAACAGGTCCACTCGAGCAGAGCTCCGATTGCTCCAGTAAGGCGAAATTACTGATCCAGGATTGCCATCTCCCTGGGGAGACACCGTTCGGGACCAAGCTCCCCCTTGGCCACGCATCCCTCGGCGACGGTACGTCTGACACCTTGGATTGGGTTTCGCTAGATTATCTGCCACCACTGTAAGTAATTACTTACAATCAAGAAAATTACTTACAGTGGCGCCCAGGGTGCACCGTCCCTCCTACTGTTCTTCCCAGCGTATGTGAACATAGAGTGGGACGAACAGCAGGTGAGCACGCGTGGAGGATATCTAGCTCGCACCCCGAGAGAGAGCTGACATAACAAACAAGACAAAATATTAGGAACTAGCATTTCCTCTTTATTTATAGTAATCTGACAGGGGGGCAGTTACCAGATTTCATTGTCCTTCAAGTTTTAAGTCTTCCATTATGTTTTGCAGAAGTAAATTTACTCAATGCGCTTTTACTTACGCCATTTTCGCATTTCTTCTTCATGGACCAAATGAGTCTTAAAATCTAAACCGGCCACAGAAACAGTCTTAAAATAAGTATATGGTTTGTTCAGAGGGCCTACTAACAGATGTATAAATTTTAAATGGTAACTCAAAAATGTAAATTATGATCAAAATGGTCGGACTACATCTGGTCTTAAATTTGTGTTTGGCAACTTTCCATAGTCTTACTATTACGTATGGTAATTGGACAAAGCTGTACAACATGACAATAGCGAAACAATGCGGTAACCTAGAAATGTAAATAACTAACATATTTGGAGATTTTAAACTTATCACTATTATGGTTACGGCGAGTTACGATCTTTAAGACTTCGTTTATAGTATATACAATGGCGAAATCTATAATAATTTCACGAAGACAAACGGTAACCTTTTTCGTAATTTGAATGTCCACGGGCTACAGGACTATAAATAAAACCTAAAACGCAGAGATTACTCAAACAAAACCACAACAAACAATGACGTTTGACAACAAAACGTCAAATATGACAGCCCGCTCACAGTGCTAACGCTTGAGAACGATATCACCGTGATCGCAAAATGGCGGCGGTAGTGACGTCATCCGTGACGTCATTACTGCTTTCGTTGTCGCGCTCACAACAAATCGGAACGATGTGTGAGCGCGATATCAGTGATATTATCGCTGTTGGCGCAAAACGGAACGTAGCCTATGTCTCATCGCGGTTTTACCCGCGTGGTGTGGTACAAGATAAAATGAAATATAGCCTAACTCACTCGGGAAGAAGCTTTCTATTGGTGAAAGAGTTTTCAAAATTCGTCCAGTAGTTTCCCAAATTATGGTGTAATAAGGACGAACTGCAGATTGGATTAAGGCTGCCGACATGCCGATTGGAAGATTAGCAGGATAGTGTATGGCCAGCATTAGCAGATATCCACTGACCTGATGACGTCCAGCCCGTGAGCGTCGAGCCTGGCAGCGAAATCGTCGTCCTCCCCGCCCCAGCCCTCAACCCGGTTGGAGAACCCGTCCACCAGCTCGAAGTGGCTCGTGGTGAGAGCTAGCACGCCGCCCATACCACAGATTACTAAATAGTTACTACGTAACAGATACTGCACTCCGCTAAGCCATAAATAGCAACTCTACCAATAACGCAATAAAGTGGAATTCAGCTTGTACGGCTCTAATTACGAACGGCTAGACGTTGCATCTCTTTCTATCGCATATATTCTATCGCGTTCGGGCGGGCGGCCCGCTGTAAATTGTAGATGAGATGTATCCGAAGCGGTAGGCATTTATCTCGGGTTCTTGAGCGAGTGACGGACAGATTGCAGATATCCACCGACCTGATGACGTCTAACCCGTGCGCGTCGAGTCTGGCAGCGAAGTCGTCATCCTCGCCGCCCCAGCCCTCGAACCGGTTGGAGAACCCATCCACTGATATAGTTACGATAATACATTATGCTGGCCATAATACCATCCTTCCTATCGTCCAATCGGCATGATGCTGCAGATTGGATCAAGTACAATTGGCCGTGGGTGGGCGTAGATTAGCATTGGCAGTTATCAAATTACTTATGTTGTAAGTAATATTTTGTGTAATCATATCGGGGGGTTTTGCCATAATCGCCACGCTTGGCAGGCGGGTTGGCGATCGCAGTATGGCCTGCTGTTAAATGGAGACGCTGCTGCCCATCTCCTTTGGCAGTTTTCCCTCTGTCGGCTCTTACGACACCCACGGGAAGAGAGGGTGTAGTGCTATTCTTTTTATGTGCCGGCACTACACGGCAGGCCCCCTACAAGGTGGACCGACGACCTGGTCAAGGTCGCGGGAAGCCGCTGGATGCGGGCAGCGCAGGACCGATCGTTGTGGAGATCCTTGGGGGAGGCCTATGCCTAGCAGTGGGCGTCGTACGGCTGAAATGATGATGATGATGATGATGATGTAAGTAATATGGACGAACTGCATTCTGCCGATTGGATCAAGCCCGCCGTCATGCAGATTGGACGATAGGCAGGATGGTGTATCATCGTCCTCGCCGCCCCAGCCCTCGAACCGGTTGGAGAACCCGTCCACCAGCTCGAAGTGGCTCGTGGTGAGGGCTAGCACGCCCCCCGTACGGCACATTAGCAGATATCCAATTGGGATATCTGCCAATGTGTATCAGATCCCAATTGCCCGACTTAAAAGCCGAAAAAGCTTTGTGAGATTCGTCACCCCCCTTGAGACCTTCCCTGCCGAAGCCAGAGTCAAGAAGTGGAAAACCGACCACCCCCTCCGCCAGTCTACACTCCTCTTAGGGAATGGCTCCCTCCTGGGCATAGCCTACCGTGGCCAATCTGGAAATCGCTCAACCGCCTGCGTACCAGAGTTGGCCGCTGCAAGTACATCCTGCAAAAATGGCGGTATCTGCAGACCATGTCCCACCTGTTGGAATGTCCCCTATGCCCCTCCACCTGCAGTGCAAGCGACCTGATGACGGCAACTGATGAGGCAGTCACATTGCCAGGGTTGCCACATACTGGGCCAAACAAATCTAATATTGTGAAATCATCGACACGAATAAGAAGAAGAAGCAGATATCCACCGACCTGATGACGTCCAGCCCGTGCGCTTCAAGCCTCGCGGCGAAGTCATCGTCCTCGCCGCCCCAGCCCTCGAACCGGTTGGAGAACCCATCCACCAGCTCGAAGTGGCTCGTGGTGAGAGCTAGCACGCCCCCCACCAGGGACCCGTACGGCAGAACGAACCGGAACTTGTCGATGGACGCGCTCAGGTGCCGCGGACGGTGGCTGCACGCGTATCTATAATAAATAAATAAAGATTTTCTTACAATCATACAATCAACATAGTCAACAAAGTCAAATTTGTTTATTCAATTTAGATTGCTATTTACAATACTTGTGAACGTCATAGAAGCTACGCCATCGGTTCACAAACCCTACAGCGGGAGACCTTGGAGAAGAACCGGCAAACAACTGTTTAAGAGTTGAAAAATGGAAAATGAAGTATTTAGAAAAAATCGACAACCAGCACCGCTGGGACTCGAACCCACGACCTTTCGCTATACGGGCGACTGCTCTAACCACTGAGCTACGAAGTCATTTTTTTCTAAATACTTCATTTTCCATTTTTCAACCATAAAAATTGCATTGTGAATGCAAAAAAAGTAAAAATTTAAATAACTGGTTTAAGAGTTGTTTATTTATTACTCCCTGTATTATTTCATACAGAATCGTCAAAAATGACCGTAACATAGTATGATTAAGGTCATAGTAAATTTCTTTCTTAGAAACTGTATCTATGTGAAAATGTGGACTTGATAACGGATAAATATAGAGAAATAATTAAATGAGCCACAAAAAAATAATAAGTAAGCACCTAAAATACTGGAATGGACGCTAAATTTTAGATGCTAAGTTAGTATTTTTGTGGGTTAGGTTAGGTTAGTTTGGTGATCAATTAATGAGCGATTTTCTGAGAGGCCATTTAAAAAAAAAGCTTCCAAAAGCTTCACTAGATGGCGTTGAACGAAGTATGAACATGTCTATGGTATATTTTGGTATGAATCATATTTAAATTATTTACTTTTAAAAACCCAAAGGAAACTTAAAATAAATTAAATAAGTACTGATAGGTTCTACTGTGAGGAACAGAAACGAAATAGGTAAATTTAAAGATTAAGGTAAATAAATTACATCTGTCTGACGTTCCGTTTTACTTAACAAAAGTCGCGTCAAAGTAAAATTTATAACGTTCCGTTCCTTCTAACTGCATAGGTGGGACAGCGCCATCTAGTGAGCGAGCTTTCAGAAAATCGCCCATTACAACCCATAAATATATACTTAAATACTTTTTTGTAAATACATACTTAACATAAGTATATAGAAAATACCCAGACCCAGAAAATGTTTACGTAAATAAATAAATATTTGATTTATTGTTTGATGACGACTAAGAGCATGCGCGCACTTGTGATTTTAAGTCGACCGATAGTTTAGTCGGTATCGTAAGCGCTCACACAGTCCTTCCTTTATGCACATTAACAACTTTCGGCCGATAGTTTGATTGGTCGATCTTTAATAGTCAGTGCGCACACTGCCATTTAACTCTATACTGAATCCGAGAACGATCAAACTATCGCCCGATTAAAAATCACACGTGCGCGCTGGCTCTAAGTATTTTATTAAAGCTCCCATATTACGATTTGGATTTGGCTTTGGATTAGGATTTACGACGACTGATTTGGCGCAGGGGTAGGCTACCCACCTTCTGCGCCAGAGGTCTCGGGTTCGATTCCCGAACAAGACAAATATTTGTGTGCATGAACATGTCTATTTGTCTTGGTCTGGGTGGGTGTTTACTATGTATATTAAGTATGTATTTACAAACAAAAAGTATTTAAGTAAGTATATATTTATCCGTTATCAAGTTTTCCATAATACAGTTTCATAATTTCGACGACCGATTTGGCGCAGGGGTAATCTACCTGCCTTCTGCGCCAGAGGTCTCGGGTTCAATTCCCGAACAAGACAAATATTTGTGTGCATGAACATGTCTATGTCTTGGTCTGGGTGTTTTCTATGTATATTAAGTATGTATTTACAAACCAAAAAGTATTTAAGTATACTTATATTTATCCGTTATCAAATTCACGTAGACACAGTTTCTTAAGAAATTAACTACGAGCTTAGATAATTAATGTGATTGTAAGAAAATATTTATTTATTTATAATGAAATTAACATGGGCTTAGATAATTGGTGTGATTGTAAGAAGTTATTTATTTTATATTATCGCACGCCCGCATTGTACAGTGCCTGTCCTACTGCCCCACCCCCCAGTATACGTACAGGTTTGCTGTGTCCAGCGGGAGCAGATCCACGTCGTGCAGCACCAAGCAGGGAAAGCGCTCGCGGCTTGCGGCGCGCATGCCCGCGTTGTAAAGCGCACCCTTATTCCAGCGCTTGTCATCTTGCTGCTCCACTAGAAAGATCCTGAAATGAAAAGTTCAGTAGGCATTACCAATGTCTCTTCTATTGTTACTACGAAAGTTTGGACGGCTATTTGTTATGCGAACACGGCTTGGTAAAATCTTTACATATTATGGAATAGCACGCACTTTTTCTTCTTTGTCGTGTCAATGGCAAGCTTAAATTGAATAATATTGGCCCAAAACTGTGGCACTCTAACGGCATTATCCGTAGCCAACATGAGGTCCTCTCGAACACACTAATAATAATTATCATATTTCAACAGGGAAGAGTAACATACAGATAAATTGTGGAAAGCAGCTAGTAGATCGAAGATATTATAAAGCGCATACTGTAAGCACTTTATTTGAGTTTAGCAAAGTGTATCCAATCCAATGTTTAAATAACATTAGACTAGACAAGATTTCGAAAATAACAACTGAAAATAGGTTTTCTATAACAAAGTTTCAGTTTAATGTAGAAAACTCCTCTCGTCTTGTCAGGCTAACAGAGGTTGTTGTATTTAGAACTAGCAGATCGTCGCGGTTTCACCCGTGTGGTACCCATTCCCGTGGGAATATTGGGATAAAATATAGCCTATGTCACGCGGGAAGAATGTAAGCTTTCTAATGGTCAAAGAATTTTCCAAATCGGTCCAATAGTTTCGGAGCCTTATCGATGCAAACAAACAATCAAATCTTTCCTCTTTATAATATTAGTATAGATTAAGAAGAGGTAATCACTTACTTGTAATGAATGTTTTGTTTCCTCAAGAAATTGTGTATGTATAGTAGGAAGATATCCAACTGACTTTGTCGGTTCCTGTATGTCACTAAGATGGCAACACTAAACAGCGGGTTGCAATCTTCAGGAGAGTAGCTTCCATTGATGATGTCTTTGGCTGAAAAGTCATCATAATTCTTTGGAACTTGCCAACTTTCAATCGACTCTGTACTTTGTAGTATTGATTCATAAGTACAATCAGGTTTGTTCTTTTTGAGGATTAAATTTGGTGACACCGCTTTATAAAGTTCATCAAATACCTTCTCTTCAGGTATGTGAGCATAATTGTATCTGCCGAAAGCTGCAAAGAACTGAATTAAGGCTATGAGGCATAATGTACAGACTGCGCAGGTACTTAGTTGGAGTTGCAGGAGTTTGCTTGTCAAAGGCCATTTAGACATTTGGTTGGTCTAATTGAACCACAGTGGAATTGCAATCACAGACTTTCCATGGATGTGTCTTGATCATTGGTCTGAAAAAGATATTTCGATGTTAAATGAGATAATTAATTAATACAATAATACTAATAACTGCAATAGATGGGATTTTTCAATATTATAATTTAATATTTAAATTACTTGTTTCAAACTTCTGTAGTTTTAAACATACAATGAGTTACAATCAATCGAAACATTACAATTTCGAAAGGTAAAACCAATGAACTTTTCCTGTTTCAATATTAGAACCATCATCATGGGGTTGATGATTTTTTCCTGTTTGATTTATAATTTGTATTTTAACCACAGTATTTATTGTTGATGAAATACCACATTTCACTGTATATATTGTGCAGATAGGATTGACAGATTGGATTGATTATTGCGTACTATGGAGAATTCAGCAAGATATGCCAAGGTGTGATCATTCCGCTCTAGCAAATCAAACCCCAAGTTGTACCTACTATAAGTAGTAGGTACATCTTAATATCTAGGTTCTAAGGAACCTAGTTGTATTGATAAGCAACACATCATATCAATTTGTTATGCTATTGTAGTTATATAGAAACAGTTTTCACCATTGTTATACTGTTATCACTAGTTACTTATATATCAATAGTGTGCAAAGGAAGTAGGCAAAACTATCCTTATCAACACTGACCAATAGTTTTATCTATGAATAACTAGAACAAAATAGATCACACAGTCTGAACAAAAATTCCATTACCTACCAAAACTATCATTAAATGGGTTAAATGTGTGTCAATTTTAATGTTGTTATTACAATAGAAAGCAAAATGGATTTATGATACAGAAACACACTGTGATCAAAACACAGTTCAAACAAACATGACACTTGCACAACACATTGATTGACTATCAATATTATTTACTCTCTTCTCTGCGAGAGTGAGAGATATGACATCAACAATGAGTTTAAGGCTAGCTCCATTAATTAAACAGAAAGGTGTTATTAAGTCAACAATAGCACCAGGTCACCATAATTATTTTATCAATTTAATATGGTTCACATTGATAAGCTCTGACTGCATGCATAACCACACTATTGCACACAATGCAATTGCCTTGACACACGGCACAATTGCACCAAATAAATAAATCCTTCTTCTATCAGTGGCACTTGGCATGGCAGTGGTCATTCATAAAGCCCGCCAATAGCTAGTGAACCTGTCAATATCTGTCAGTGACAACAATCTAACAAGTAAACAATCCAATAAATTTTTTAGTAAGTGTTTATTAGGTATTTAATATCGAGAAATAACATTATTTTACGTGTAAAAAAGTATTTGATAAGTGTTTATTACTGATAAGTAAGCAATGAATGACCTAATAATGAGTGTTTATGATGAACTAACCTGCAAACCACTTGACTCACTATGTGAAATCCAGCTATTCTTGGAAAATCTGCCGTCTTGGAGAACACTGTGTAAAGAAATACAGCCTCACAGTGAATATCTTGTAAAAAATTCGAGCCTTATACCCGGAAATAACCTAAAACTGACGGAAACGGGACCAGCTACTTTCTGTCACTTTGATCCGGATACGGATACTACCGAGTATGAAGTACGGCAAGAAGAAAATGCACTGCGTAAAACGCTCATTTGCCATGACATGGCCAATGGATATCATGATGACTGGTAAAACATATTTATTAAAATTTTATTTTATAGTAACTAAAAACCTTTTGTTTGATTTTAATTTTGTGAGACAGTTGGGCGGACGGAAGTGCACGCAGTGCACAAGTGTTGACACCACAAAAAAAACATTTTGCACTTATTGAGCCTGACTCCAACAATAAACAGATATTGTGAAAAAATAAATATAATATGTAGCTTACTTCCGCAAAAAACACAACATGCAAGATGCACCGCACGCAAAAAACTGCACATGCACACCACGAAAATACCAGTGCACAATACCTACATTTAGCAAGACAGCAATACATCTTGCACCTTCACCGATTAAAGTACCTACACTACACGTGTTTCACCCCAACCCGGGGCATCCTCAGGAGTTAGATCGTGCGAAAACCAGCACCGAAGTTCGGTGTGTCCATATCCATATTTTTTAGCCAGTAGCCCCCCTGTTGAAGGTGCAAGATGTATTGCTGTCTTGCTATGCAGCCCCTGTACCGGCTAAAAAATTTGGATATGGACATGGGTTTCATTTGACATTTGAAGCCCATATTTTGTCCTTATATTTTTACAAAAAAAAAAAATTATTGATCCTACATAATTTTATATATTTAATATATATGTTAGACTCAAAAACCGAAAACGCTCATTGAGCGAAAAAACAGCTCACAACGCGTTGTGGGCACTGTAAAACATCCACATCACGAAATTCGTGTTATGGCTCTTATAAAAACGCCCACAACGCATTGTGGCACACACAGAAAGACCACATAGCGAAATTCGTATCGTGGCTATCATGCGATTCGACCACAACGCGTTGTGGCTTTGAAGAAAACCCATGACACGTTTAGAACTAGAGACTAATTAGCAGCCACGATAAAACGCGACGCACAGTGGTTTGTGCTATACCTACTTTTCTCTAAACTTTTTGGTATAAATATTAATTTATTCCTTTGCATAAAAATAAAAAGGTTACCGGAGGGAAAACTACAAGTACCTATTACACAGAAAATATCATTATTGCTCTTTCTAATGCTAAAATTGAAAACCGCTGCATCAGGTATTTGTTAATATTAAGCACAGTAAGATAAACCAATTTTTCAGTGCCGCCAATTTTTAAGATTTCATACCGTTTAAGACGACGATACTGCTTTGAAGATAGAGACTGGTTTTTAAGAAGCTGGGACTGTTTTGTTTCTTGTAGTAACGTTTCGTATTTTTCTGCACACATGATAAAACTGCGATTAGTGCTAGTTTTCAGAAACTCATTTAATTTATCATAAAATACCTCTTTTTAACCGACTTCTAAATCAAAAAGGAGGAGGTTCTCTATTCGTCTGTATGTATGTTTTTTTTTTTTTTTTTTTTTTTTTTTATGTATGTCCACCGATTACTCGAAAACGGCTGAACCGATTGAAATGGTTCAAACGTTATTACATCAGGTTGGTTTCCAAGTTGATCCCATTTTTTGAAATTTTGAAATCGGTTCAGTAGTTTTCAGGAAATCTTGAAAATACTGTCGTTTTCGTTACCACGTTATGTGAATTTAATACGTATCTTTAGGCATAACTCCTTTGTTTATAAACCGATTTAGATGATTCTTGTTTTGTTAAAAAGGGGATACCTCAAGGTATTTTAACCGACTTCGAAAAGGGAGGTTTTGAGTTTGATCACATACCTATTTACCAGAAAACACGTAAATTGCCTGCACGATGCACTAAAAAGAGTGAAATAAAAATTATTTTTATAAAAAAATAAAACCGCCTTCAAAAAAACCACATCAAAAAAGTAAGAAATAATTCCTCACCAAATAAATAACGTAAGTACTTTGAAGTCGGGCGGGTTTTAACAAAAACAACAAGAAATTGTACATGTTTCACGCCCGACTTCAAAGTACTTACGTTATTTATTTGGTGAGGAATTATTTCTTACTTTTTTGATGTGGTTTTTTTGAAGGCGGTTTTATTTTTTTATAAAAATAATTTTTATCCATAATTAGCGCACAGATATTTTTTCACTCTCAGAAATAGACTAAATAGAGAATAAATGATCTCTCTCAACCGATACTTTTAATGTAGTGTAGTGGTTGTATCCTAGCCGATAAGTTACAAACTGTCCGTCGTGATGTGGTTGCATCAACTAGGTGCCAGAACGCGTCATGGTTTTTCCTCAATGCCACAACGCGTTGTGGTCGAATCGCATGATAGCCATGATACGAATTTCGCTATGTGGTCTTTCTGTGTGTGCCACAATGCGTTGTGGGCGTTTTTATAAGAGCCATAACATAACACGAATTTCGCGATATGGTTGTTTTACAGTGCCCACAACGCGTTGTGAGCTGTTTTTTCGCTCAATGAGCGTTTTCGGCCTTTGAGCCTAACATATATAATTATTCCTATCCTTCCTATTCCTATTTCTACTTTCCTACTATTCCTACTTTCGTTTTCCTACTAATGTTATAAATGTGAATGTTGAGATGTTTGTATGTTTGTTACTCAATCACGCCAAAACAGCTTAACGGATTTGGCTGAAATTTGGGACATATATTCTTTGTAGCCTGGAGAGGAACATAGGCTACTCTTTATCCCCTCCCCTATTATTATATTATTATTATTATCCTACTAATATTATAAATGTGTAAGTTAAGATGTTTGGATGTTTCGATGTTTAGATGTTTAGATGTTTAGATGTTTATATGTTTAGATGTTTAGATGTTTGGATGCTTAGATGTTTGGATGTTTAGATGTTTGGATGTTTGTATGTTTGTTACTCAATCACGCCAAAACGGCTGAACAGATTTGGCTGAAATCTGGGACATATATACTTTGTAGCCTGGAGAGGAACATAGGCTACCCTTTATCCCAGAAAAGTATCACATTCCCGCGGAATAACGTCGTGTAGTTCACGCAGGCGAAGCCGCGGGCGGAAAGCTAGTCCTACTTATCTTACTTTATCCTACTAATATTATAAATGTGAAAGTTTAGATGTTTGGATGTTTGGATGTTTGGATGTTTAGATGTTTGTATGTTTGTTACTCAATCACGTCTAAACGGCTGAACGGATTTGGCTGAAATTTGGGACATAGAAACAAGCCTGGAGAGGAACATAGGCTACTTTTTATCCATGTTCCTGCGGGATAACGTCGTGTAGTCCACGCGGGCGAAGCCGCGGGCGGAAAGCTAGTAATATTATAAATGTGTAAGTTTAGATGTTTGAATGTTTGTTACTCAATCACGCCAAAAGGGCTGAACGGATTTTGCTGAAATTTAGGCAACACATACTTTGTAGCCTGGAGAGGAACAAATGCTACTTTTTATCCCGAAAAAAAAATTACATTCCCGCGGGATAACGTTACGTAGTTCACGCGGGCGAAGCCGCGGGCGGAAAGCTAGTTATTTATATAAATATTTCTTTTTTCACAATGGTTAGGGACTTCCGCCAGGTGACGCCCGATTCAATGAAATACAATAATAAATACAACGTTAAACAATAAAAGTTAATAGTTTCGCGCGATGTTCAAAATAATAATGTATGTGTTTATTTTTAGCAAAATTGATGGAACTGGCTCTCACGATGCATATACGTTTTACAATTGGGCAGGGATAAACATTTTTTGTTACTTTAGTCACCATCTCATCACAATACCTCCTTTAGCATGGATAAATGTTGGCCATGCCCATGGGGTTAAAGTAATTGGTAAGTTGGTTTCTTTAACTTTAAATGAGTACACAAAAAATGTGGTACCTATTAATAAATAACATCATGATTAAAAGTTCGTAGAAGAGATCGATTTTCAACCTCCTCTTCGTTGGGAATCAAACGCGCGACTTTTGATTGTGTGGGCCATAAATATATGGGCCGCTGCTTTTCCATCAGCGCTACTGAGACGCCAGAACACGATCGTTATTTCAGAAGTGGGGATTGCCCTCGACATTGGGAAGAAGAAAATTTATATATTTGGCTGCTGACCGAAGTTGCATTGGATTTTATTTTATTCGCAACTTTTCGCTATTCGGGCTAATGCTTTAAATGCTTTACTTAGAAATTTCCTAAGCAGCTCATAAATATGAACAATAATATTGATATTTACGATTGTAACTTTTCAGGAACCTTTATTACTGAATGGGCCGAAGGGCAACAATTGTTTGACAAAGTTCTGGAGTCCGAGCTAGAGTATAAAAACTTTGCAAACGCTCTGGTCACCATTGCGAAGTCATTAAAATTTGACGGATGGCTTTTGAATGTGGAGAATAAGGTTGGATCGTAAATTGAAAAACAAAACAGAATTATATTTTTGTAAGAAATATGTGATAGACGTTAGTCGTTATTTCAGATATCAAAACCAGCTGTTCTCTTGGAATTTGTTAAATATCTTCACAAAACTTTGCACAATGAACTGAAAAATCCGGTCCTTATTTGGTACGACAGCGTTACTATAGATGGACATCTCAACTGGCAAAATTGTCTGAACGAAAAGAATAAGTAAATACACGAATATTTTTTATCGGAACGTCTTTATCTGGCTACTTGTGAGTGTCAAAATATTAGTTTGTTTGTAGACCGTTTTTCGACGCGTGCGATGGGATCTTCACCAATTACTCGTGGTCGGAGGAGCAGGTACAGAGCAGCGCGGGCGCCGCGGGGGATCGCCTCACGGACGTGTACATCGGCATCGACGTGTGGGGACGCAACTTCTACGGTGGCGGACAATTTAATAGTCATCAGGTAATCCCCACCTTTCACCCTTTTAGACTGATTAGAACCTACATTTAAAGAACACTATTAGGGAATGAGCTATGAAGAGGACCTATTCATTTAAGTCTTTATTTTATTCCAGGCTATTAATATAGCTTACACGGCTGGATGTTCGGTGGCCATATTCGCGCCTGCTTGGACTCACGAAGCGATGACTTTCGAGGAGAACGATATCAACACCGTGGCCAACGCGAACAGTCTCTCCAAATACGAGCAGTTCTTACTCCGGGACAGAGCACTGTGGGATAGCATTTGGCCGTACCTCAACACGAGGGTGCCCTGCCACCTGCCATTCAAAACATCTTTCTGCAGAGGCCAGGGACTTAAGAGACGTTTATACGGAGAGGTATTTTTTTTATCGCCAATTGGTTTTTCGCCAATTTGTTTTTATCGCCAATTTCTTTCGGATTTTATTTTGTTGTTCTGTATTTTAGGTGTTATGCCCTGTTCCTTGGTATAACCTGCGCCACATGCAGTATCAACTCAACTCATTACACGGGCGCCATTGCTACATCATGACTGCAATAAGTAAAATCAAAGACACAACACATAAATGGAGAACTGGAATAATTAAGTTTGAGGAAGAAAAAGCCGGGACAAGCAAGAACGAAAGTGAATGTACTCCTAAGTTAGTATGTGCAACTGACTCGATTGAAAAAAAAGTCACCATAGAGGCTCCCGATGAGGTAGATGAGGTAAATGAAAAGGAAATACGGGGTAAGAAAAGGAGTATAAGAGAAGTGTTTAAAAAAATATTTAAGGGTAAAACCAAAAACGAAGAGGAAAGTGCTCACAGTGAAGACCAAGAAGTATCCAGGGAAACTCGTGCAAAACAAAATAAACTGATGTACAGTAGACCGAGTAGAACGAGTCAGCTCGACTTTTATGAAAATTCGGCAGATGAGTCTCTCAAATCGAAGCGCAAGTCCATGATGTGGACGTCGGTCCGTGTGAACCTGGGCATGCTGGGCCAGCTGGCCGCTACGCGCTATGGGCTCACCTTCCTGGGCGACGAGCGCGACTGCCTCGAGGTGTACTTCAATGACAGCTTCGTCGGCGGCGCCTGCCTCAAGGTCAACCCCAGCGAGAAGGACCGCCGGCGCATCGTGCGACTATTCCACTGTGACTTCCTCTGTCAAGACACATTAGTGTTCTGCGTGGTCACAAAAACGATGTTTGGCTGTGAAAAGCAGACGTTAAATATAAAGCTTTTGGTAGAAAACGCTAAAAAAGAACGCCAGGAAGTCAAATTGATCGGTAGGATAGTTCCTGTCGACGAGCATATTGATCAAATGGCTTCCTCTATTGTGAAATATCCGTTGACCAACATCGCATTTCGGAACTTACAGAACTATTTATTGTTGAACGAGCCAGACTTTTACGTTCCTGTGGAAAATTCTTACGAATGGAAAGTCAGGTTAGTCAACCTGGTAGTTTACCTGAATATAATGTAATATTTATAGATATAGTGAAATTGGTTTACTGTTCAACCTTTTGCTCCCTAAATCCACCTGGATTCTCTTGATGGCTCCATTGATGGGTCCTAGTACACTTTTTCCTCCACATGAATCCATCGTGCCAATCCCACCCAAAAAATGGGTCTTAGGACATTTTTAGTCCACTCCACTAGGCTCCTTCAAAGAGGTAAAAAATGATATGATTGATGAAAAAATAAATGTGTCTTTGTTTCTGGAAAAAAAAAGTTCAATCCTACATAAACATGTTTATATTACTCATGTTTCCTCTATTGTTATGAATACAATTAAATGCATTAAAAGTGTATTAGGATCCATTAATGGAGCTATCCAATGGATCCAGGTGGATTTAGTTTACACATCCACCTGGTTACACATTTAGTTAATTACAAATATTTAGGCTTTTGATCAATACGCTATCTTCGATGTTTGAACGATCCGACGTCGGTAGGTACTTCAAGCTGAACATGCCGGGCGCGCGCGTGACGGCTGTCAACTGCGGCCTGGGGCCGGACAGCGCGCCCATCCTGCTGGGCCACTTCGGCGTGTGCTCCATGCGGACGGTGAGTGCATCCACTACACAGGTCCACCAAGGACACGTCTCCGACGTCTAGTACTCCCTTATCTTCACGATATGGGCGCGCGCGTGACGGCCGTCAACTGCGGCCTGGGGTTGGACAGCGCGCCCATCCTGCTAGGCCACTGCGCCGTTTGCCCCATGCAGACGGTGAGTGCATCCACTACACAAGTTCACCAAGGACACGTCTCCGACGTCTAGTACTCCCTTATCAACGCGATAAGGGCGCGCGCGTGACGGCCGTCAACTGCGGCCTGGGGCCGGACAGCGCGCCCATCCTGCTGGGCCACTTCGGCGTGTGCTCCATGCGGACGGTGAGTGCATCCACTACACAGGTCCACCAAGGACACGTCTCCGACGTCTAGTACTCCCTTATGAACGCGATAAGGGTGCGCGCGTGACGACCGTCAATTGCGGCCTGGGGCTGGACAACGCGCCCATCCTGCTGGGCCAGTTCGGCGTGTGCCCCATGTGGACGGTGAGTGCATCCACTAAACAGGTCCACCAAGGACACGTCTCCGACGTCTAGTACTCCCTTATGAACGCGATAAGGGTGCGCGCGTGACGACCGTCAATTGCGGCCTGGGGCTGGACAACGCGCCCATCCTGCTGGGCCAGTTCGGCGTGTGCCCCATGTGGACGGTGAGTGCATCCACTAAACAGGTCCACAAAGGACACGTCTCCGACGTCTAGTACTCCCTTATCTTCGCGATAAGGCAGCCAAAATGTTCAACTTACAAAAAGGCAGAAGTACAATGGCAGTGTTGGGTATGTATTTATGTCTACTTGGTTTTTTATGATATTAAAACAATACCCAACGAGAAAAGATGTTCGTAACTAGCATCATCGTAATTTATATTTTGCACGTTTCTTAACGTTTTTGTCCACATTAGGTTTGTTTACTTCCATATTCATTCACGTTTTGTTAGCAAAATGCATTTATTTTTATTTATTTTTTCAGATGGCACAAGAAAAAGCTACCACAACGAATTGACGATGACATTATTTAAGTAAATCATTATGTACTTACTGTGCATTATTTTTAAGTGTATATCATATTATTCTGTACAATAAATCTAATATATAAAATTCTCGTGTCACAGTGTTTGAAACCAAAAACTCCTCCGAAAAGGATTTGCCGATTTGTATATATTGCGTAGGCAAGTCTGTGAATATGCCACAAACTATTTTTTTATATATTTTATATTTTTAAATTCCAAGGGTGCGAAGCCCCGAGGTGCTGCTTGTATTATACCTATAAAGTAGTAGTAAGTAGCCACACGGCACGTTCGGCGCGTTCGTCTCGTACAAGTGTGCGTTCACCTTTATTCGGGCAATGTGTATAATATTTATATTTTTTTATTATTATTAATTAATTCATTATTAAATATACAATTTATATTTAATAATAAATTAATATTTATAATAAAAATATAAAACTAAAGGCTTCAGCTAAAATGTGTCCTACCTATAGATGTTAAAAAAACTAATACTTACTTACAGATTTAAACCTTTCGTTTGTTCAGTCCTACGCAAAATTCATGAACGAGCATTAAATTTAATCCTCTGAAAAGCCCGCAAACGTATTCTGTCTGCCTTAAAGATTTCCGCTTTCACATATTTTCTCCCTAATCTGAGGAAAAATCTCCGAAGATGTCAACACTGCGTAGTTGGTCCGGTAGGGAGCCTACACACGTCCCGATGTGGTTGCGTAACGCTCCAAACTTCGACAAGTCTGCCGGGCTTCAAATTAATACGGATAAATCGAGCCCCAATCGGGCAAAAATGGCGAACCCCGATTCATGATGTCACAGGAACATAATAACTTCGGCAAATAGTACAAAACGAAATTCCGTATTACTTCGATTTATCTGTTTTAAGTTATAGCCCGGCAGATTTGCCGAAGTTCGGAAAGTTAGCATTTAGGGCCCCAGATTTGGTTCCGACGACCATATCGGCTGCCGGGTTTGGGACGTGTGTAGAGTAGAGCCTATATGTGTGTGTTTATACGCCAAACGCTGCTTGCACCAGACAACAGATAGTTATGCACTTAGGTCAATGTGCACTTCCAATAAGGGGCCCAAAATTGGTCTCTATTTTATATACAAAGTTGCTCTATGGTGTGCAATAGTGTGCATGTAGCATGTACATTGACACACACAAGCGCGGTTCACCCACACAAGCGTGGCTCACCCGCGCTCGTGAGATAAAACATCTATAACGTCTACACTTTACTTCAAACCTTGTCGAGTGTTTCTTGCGTGAAAAGTGGTTAGAAAACGTAAGTTAAGTAAGGTATATTCTGTGAGTTATGCCAATAATGATCGGTCCACACGGGGCGGCGACTTTTGGTCGATAGCGACTCGCTGGCGATATCAAAATGAGTGAGTGTATCTACGTGAATTTAGCAGCGATTTATTTAAATAAAACACTTTCACGGATTTTGCACACATTTATTGAAAAACTTGGTTAAATTATTAGCGATTTATTGTCGCTTGCGATTTCTGTCAATAATAATCATAAGTCGCCAGCGAGTCGCCATCGATCAAAGTCGCTGCGTGTGGACGGACCATAAGTTTAACTATTTTTATTGTATGTGTTAAATATAGTTACCATAGATCACGCTAGATGGCGCTGTTAGTTGCTGCCTCTCGCTAATGAGTTGCGTCTTAGCAAACATAGGTGTCGGAATATTTTTAGTACTTTTAATTATCCAATATACCTGTCGTGTACTAAGTGGTTTTTTATTTATTGAATAGTACACCCTCGTATCGATCTAGATAACCTAGGTTATTCATGGTCCTTCGAGCCTAGATCTAGTATCCCTCAGACCTAGACTAGGAAAAGTCGTCCCGACGGTGGCGCATTTTTTGGAGGATTATAAGGGAAAACTACTGGTTCCTGGACCAAGGAGTGGAACAGCTTCAAGAGTTGGAGCTGATGCTGAAGAGGTTCGAGCTTCGTGGAGAATCCGGCTTTGGGACTTCAAGGTGCTGATGAGGAGGTGCCTTCAGGATCCTGGATCAGGCGACTGGACAACGATGACAAATATGGACGTAACTAGTGAGTGAAAGAGACAGCAACAGTGAGTTTTAACATTTCATTATTTTCGTGCCAAAGGAATTTGAACTCTATTTCGTTGGGAAGTTTAACTTAAAGAAATTACGAAGAATTTGGGACTTAGAAAAATTTCAAGAAGATTTGAACTTTTAATTTTAAGACTTAGAATAATTTTAGTAAATTTTAACTTAGAAAATTCTTGCATGAAATTTGTACGTAGTTTTAACTTAGCCTAATTTTTAGTTTAAGAATATTGGTTGCGACGGGGAACCTATGCCCGATTTTTAACTGAGTCTTAAACACTTAGAAAAATTTGCATGACATAAATAGGGACTTGTAAAATTTTATGAAATTTAACTAAGTAAAACTATTTGATATTTACTTTATTTTAGTTGGCTTTTACTAGTTTTTTGTGTTGATTTTTTTGTTATTACACTTTAATCATGGATTCTGAAATTAATTTGCAAGTCGATAATTATGAAAAAATTTTGAAAGCTAGGAAAAATTATAAGAAGTCGCCGAAGGAGCGTATTTGTGAAGCGTATTGTCAAACTAGATTGGAATCTTTGGAATTGTTATGGTCTGAATTTTGTAAAACACATAGAGCGCTGGTTAAAAGCTATGGTGCCGCTTTAAAAGAACATGATTATTATAAGAAGGATATTTATGAAGTAACAGAAGAAGTATATACTGATTATAAAACTGAACTAAAATCAGCACTAAATTCGTTTATGCAATCTAAAGGTAACAAGGTTGAATCTAATGAAAGATCAAATGTTTTAAAATCGGAACCGTTTAAATTACCAAAAATCGTTATTCCTTCATTCAGTGGAAAGTATACGGAATGGATTACTTTTAGGGATTTATTTTTATCGTTGATTCATAATAACGCGAATTTGGATAATGTACAGAAAATGCATTATTTAAAGAGCTCTTTAACTGGTGAAGCTGAACAATTACTAAGGCAAATACCAATCTCGGGAGCGAACTATGAAAGGTGCTGGTCCCAACTTAAAAATAGATATGACAATAAGCGTTACCTTTCACATTTTATTTTGAAAAGATTACTTAGCCAGAGAAATATCACGTTAGAGTCAGCGAATGGGCTTAAAGAATTACTTGATACTACTAATGACTGCTTAAGTGGATTAAAGAATTTAGGGATTGATACTAGTAATTGGGACATTATTGTAATTCATATCCTTTGTCTAAAACTCGATGCCGAATCCAGAAAACAGTGGGAGTTCACTATAACTAATAGTACATCTTCCGAGGAACTTCCTACTTTTAAACAGTTCCAAGATTTCTTATCTAACCGATATAGGGCACTTGAGTTTTTGGATACTAAAGTGGCTAATAAATCCAATTATAGTAATTCTTCGAAGTTCAATCAAAACAACACAGTAAAGTTTAAAACTCTGCATGTCACTAAAACAGAATGTGCCTTTTGTTCGGAGAATCATAAAATTAGTATTTGTCGAAAATTTGCAAATCAAACGGTTGACCAACGGCGTGATTTCGTCCAAACGAACGGTTTATGTTTTATATGTTTGGGATCCAACCATGGGGCGAAGATATGTCACATAAATTTTAAATGCAAGTTCTGTCATCGTCGTCATCACACCCTTTTACATCCTGTGAGTAACGGAAATGCGCAGGCTAATGTGGTTAAGGTCGATTCAGAGAAGGTGGATAATTCATCAAAGGGATCGGGGCCCAAAGTTGAGGCAGGTTTAGCTGATACTCCATCAGCTTTTGTGGCTTGTAGTTTCGCGGCGGGAAATATGAAATCAGTCTTGCTAGCGACGGCGTTAGTTAAGACTGAATCGCGAAATGGCAGTAGTCACATTCTGAGAGCCTTGCTTGACCAAGGTTCTCAAGGAAACTTTGTTACGGAATCTACAGTTAATGATTTAAAATTAAAGAAAATACCTATACGGGGTAAAATATCGGGAGTGGGTGGAGAGAAAAGTTTAGTCTCCAAGGCGGTTGTTAAATTAACATTAAAATCTAAAACAAACTCCAATTTTTGTGTCACAATACAGGCGTACGTTCTTAATTCTATTACTTCTTTTCTACCTAGTAGAAAATTGGAGCTAGTAGACGTTACAGAACTAAAGGAGATTGAGTTAGCTGATCCGGAATACAACCGACCTAATAAAATTGATTTGTTATTGGGTGCGGAAGTATACAGTCAGGTGATCCAAGAAGGTATTCGGAAAACATCAAATGGTTCACTCGTAGCTCAATCTACTAGTTTTGGCTGGATATTGTCTGGCACTGTGGACTCACCAGTTAATGAAGCTGGAGGTATTTTGGCATTACATTGTCAATTACAAGACAGTGATGAGATGCTGAGAAAGTTTTGGGAGATAGAAGCTGGAACAAGTTTAACTAAGGAACAAAGCTTCACCGATGAAGAACGGAAATGTGAAGAGTATTATAAAAATACTACCACTAGAGATGAAGAAGGAAGGTACATAGTTAGATTACCTTTTAAAACCAAAGATCCAGACAGTATAAATGGAAACACTAGATTTATAGCAGAGAAAAGATTAAAGGGACTGGAAAGAAAATTTACAAAAGAAAAGGGATTCTATGAAAACTATAAAGCGGTAATGGGAGATTACTTGCAAATGAACCATATGTCTGAAGTATTGAAACCCGATAGCGAAAGAGCCGAATCCGTTTATTTGCCTCACCACGCAGTCATAAGAGAGGACAAAGATACAACGAAATTTAGAATTGTATTCAATGCCTCCCAAATTGGTACAAATGGTAAATCACTAAATGATGATCTGATGGTTGGGCCAAATTTACAACCGGACTTGAGGCAACTTGTTATGCAGTGGAGACTGTCTTCTATATGTTTGACCGCAGATATATCCAAGATGTACCTGCAAATTAAGGTGTTTGAAAATGATACAAATTTTCAAAGGTTACTATGGAGGACAGACCCAACAGCGGAAATCAAAGATTATAAACTCTTAAGAGTTACGTTTGGGACAGCCTCGGCTCCATTCTTGGCCGTAAGGACTCTTCATCAGGTTGCCCAGGATGAAAAGGACAGATACCCTCTTGCGGCTAAAATGGTACCGAAAAGCTATTATATGGATGATTTGATGTGCTGCTGTGAATCTGTAACAGAAGGGTTAAACATTTATACTGAAATGAAAGGTTTACTTAAAAGCGGAGGGTTTGAACTTCAAAAATGGTCAACGAACAATGAGGAATTACTAGAAAAGATAGACATAATGGAAAGGAAAGATATGGCAAGGAAAGGAAGTCTAGCACATAAAAAAGGGCTCAATATAAAAATAGATGAAATAATAAAAATACTAGGACTTACCTGGGAAAGACACGCAGACCAGTTCAGGTACAAAGTTGAACTCACCGACATGCAGCCACCTGTAACAAAAAGAAAAATAATAGCAGACATGCAGCCACCTGTAACAAAAAGAAAAATAATAGCAGATATATCACGTCTCTTTGACCCATTAGGTTAGGTTACACCATGCATAATAGTAGCCAAAGTAATAATTCAAAAATTATGGATTGCGGGTGTAACATGGGATGAAGAAGCACCTAAAGCAATAATAAGTGAATGGTGTACTTACCGCGAAGAATTAAGTAAATTGGTTGAGGTAACAATACCAAGATGGGTTGGGGCAAAGTCAAGTGATATCCGAAGAGAGCTGCATGGATATTGTGATGCCTCGAAGACGGCGTACGCTGCCGTTGTTTATCTGAGAGTAATCGATTCTGATGGTAAAATTCAAGTGTCGTTGATAACAGCAAGATCAAAGGTGGCTCCCATCAAACAGGTTTCAATACCTAAATTAGAATTGTGTGGAGCAGTTCAGTTGACTAGACTGTTAATAGATGTGGCAAAAGTGTATGAAATAGAAAATTCAGACTTACATGCATGGACGGACTCGACGATTGTTCTGGCGTGGTTGAATAGTTTGCCTAGTAGATGGAAGGTATTTGTAGCGAACCGAGTGTCAGAAATCCTTACTGTTATGAATCCGCAACAATGGTCACACGTCAGCACCAAGGACAATCCTGCTGACTGTGCATCTAGAGGAGTATCACCTGCTGATCTGAAAAATCATCCGTTATGGTTTAGTGGGCCAAAAGCTCTCTGGGAAAAGGATATTAAGTATCAAAAACCTACAAGTTTAGATACGGAAGTAGAAGCTATAAAAGTGCATATAGTGACGAAAGAAGAAGAAAAAGAAAATATATGGGACAGATTCTCTACTTTATCTAAACTAATAAGAGTGATTGCATATTGCAGAAGGTTTTTAAAAATTATAACCTCCAAAGCCGATAAAAAATATGGAGGATATTTAAAAACTGAAGAGTTAAGAGAAGCTTTGGAGTGTTGCATAAAGTTAAATCAAGAAATACATTTTAAAGAAGAAAAGGAAGCAATAGGAAGGAAAAATGTTATTAAAAAGAATAGTCCATTAAAATCACTAAATCCGATATTAGATAACAAAGGTATTATAAGAGTAGGAGGAAGATTAGAACAATCCAACTTAAATAACGATAGAAAACATCCCATAATTATGCCAAAGAAATCAAAACTTACCAACTTGATAATTGCAGATGCCCACAATAAAACCCTACACGGAGGTCCGCAGTTAACCTTAAATTACCTAAGGAATAAATATTACATAATAGGTGTCAAACAATTGATTAAAGTGTTCGTTCGTAAATGTGTTGACTGTGTGAAAAATAGTGGACGTACTTACCAGCAGTTGATGGGACAACTTCCTCCAGTTAGAGTTACTCCAGCACGTCCTTTCCAAAGTAGTGGAGTAGACTTTGCGGGTCCTATACAGATGCGAACGACAAAAGGGCGAGGACACAAGTCATACAAGGGATATATATGCCTGTTTGTGTGCATGTCTACAAGGGCTGTACACATTGAGGCAGTTAGCGATCTCACAGCGCAAGGCTTTCTTCAAGCATTTAAGAGATTTGTTGCTAGACGAGGTCGTTGTGACAATATTTGGAGCGACAATGGCACAAATTTTGTTGGAGCCGCGGGAGAGATAAGGAAACTATTTGTCAATGAGAAAAACAGTATTTTGCCAGAAATTGCTGAAGCGCTAGCAAATAGTAACACTGAATGGCATTTTATACCACCACATGCCCCCAACTTCGGTGGCCTCTGGGAGGCTGGTATAAAATCGGCGTAATTTCATCTAAAGCGAGTAGTAGGATCTTCCACTTTAACGTACGAGGAAATGTCGACTGTGCTTGCTCAAGTCGAAGCTTGTCTGAACTCTCGACCTCTGTCTAGGCTTGACGAAAATGCAGAAAAGGAAAATGCAGAAGTTTTGACTCCGGGACATTTTTTAATTGGAGAAGCTTTAGTATCTGCTCCGGATTATAATTATGAGAACTCCAATATAGGCTCGCTTAGAAGATGGCAGTTAACTCAACGCATGGCACAGGTATTCTGGCGTAAGTGGTCCAAAGAATATCTAAATCAGTTTTTCCACCGATATCGTTGGTCTACACAGACACCAGAACCTAAAATAGGAGATGTCGTTCTAATTAAGGAAGACGGTTTACCCCCATGTCGTTGGCTTTACGGTAAAATTATTGAGCAACATCCCGGTAAAGATGGGATCACGCGGGTGGTCACATTGAAATGCAAAAATTCGATAATAAAACGTCCAACAAATAAATTATGCATTTTACCTGTAACTGAATGAGTTAGTCGTCAAATGAAATATTTATATATAAAAAAGTATTCTATTCCTTATACAAGTGTTTATATTTTAGATCTAGGTATGTATTAATTTTAAGGTTGGTTTTGGAATCAAAGGTTGTTTAATTTTACTTTTAATAGAAGATTTTACATTAGGTATTTTAAAGGGTACGGGTAACAAATAAGTTTTATTTTATATAGAATCAACTTTACGTAGGTTTGTTTAGAAGTTGTAGTTGTTAAATGATAAATGGTAGTTTTATAATTGTTTACAACGATCTGTTCAGTATTAAGTCCTTGTATTCTCTTGTAAGGACAAACGTCAAGTTGTCCTTAGTGGGCGGTAAATGTATGTGTTAAATATAGTTACCATAGATCACGCTAGATGGCGCTGTTAGTTGCTGCCTCTCGCTAATGAGTTGCGTCTTAGCAAACATAGGTGTCGGAATATTTTTAGTACTTTTAATTATCCAATATACCTGTCGTGTACTAAGTGGTTTTTTATTTATTGAATAGTACACCCTCGTATCGATCTAGATAACCTAGGTTATTCATTATTTTTAGGTAAGTACCTACATTACCATTAAGCCAGATTTACATTGATCCAGTAGTTCGATCCAGTGTCGGCACTGGATTGGCACTGGATCAATGTAAACATGTTTCAATCCAGGTGGCCTACCACAAGCTCTTAAAGCAGTTATTTTTAAGTTGAGAGAGTGAGACGCCGCTATACGGCGTGAAGAGCGGCGTCTCACTCTCTCAACTTAAAAATAACTGCTATTAGAGCTTGTGGTAGGCCACCAGTACAGCGTCCAGTAAAACATGTTTACATTGATCCAGTGCCAATCCAGCGCCGCAATCCAGTGACAATGGATCGAGCTTCTGGATCAATGTAAATCAGCCTTTATATCTGAGACATGATACAGGGAGAGAGTCTTTCACCTGACCCCGGCGACCTGGCCGATTACCATCATACTGATCGAGGTTATGATGTCTCCATTAGTTGATGTAGGTACAATCGACAGCTTAATTTAGCAGTTAAACTAAGAAAACAGCTCTTCTAGTAATACTGTGTAAGCATGATAAAGGCGCTCAAGGTCAGCATGTAAAACTTGATCTATTGTTGCCTTTACCTATAACTATAGCAAATATGTATGTAACCGGCAATGTATGAAATTAAGGAGTAGGTAGTATACTATTCCTAAAAAAGAGTAAGTAATACATTTCCGTACCTCTTTAGGTAATCATCATTTCAGCCTTACGACGAGACGCCCACTGCTGGGCATAGGCCTCGGCTATAGGTTATAGGCAATGTGTTATTATACCAATTCACATTTCACACATTCACATTTTCTAGGAATATACCTAATACTATTCCTAGGATTAGAATTCTATTCCGAGATGACTCTAGGTAATGTAGGTAAGTTTTTATGTTATCTTAGTTAAAACCCGTTTCACGAAATATCATAACTTCGAGGAGCAAGGCGACGAGAGGGAATAGCAGGCGGCGCGTGGACAGCTGGGTGCCTGCTAGCTGTCGCCGCGTGGACTGCTGGGTGCCTGCTAGCTGTCGCCGCGTGGACTGCGGGTGCCTGCTAGCTGTCGCTGCGTGGACTGCTGGGTGTCTGCTAGCTGTCGCCGCGTGGACTGCTGGGTGCCTGCTAGCTGTCGCCGCGTGGACTGCGGGTGCCTGCTAGCTGTCGCCGCGTGGACTGCTGGGTGTCTGCTAGCTGTCGCCGCGTGGACTGCTGGGTGCCTGCTAGCTGTCGCCGCGTGGACTGCGGGTGCCTGCTAGCTGTCGCCGCGTGGACTGCTGGGTGCCTGCTAGCTGTCGCCGCGTGGACTGCGGGTGCCTGCTAGCTGTCGCCGCGTGGACTGCTGGGTGTCTGCTAGCTGTCGCCGCGTGGACTGCTGGGTGCCTGCTAGCTGTCGCCGCGTGGACTGCTGGGTGCCTGCTAGCTTTCGCCGCGTGGACTGCAGGGTGCCTGCTAGCTGTCGCCGCGTGGACTGCTGGGTACCTGCTAGCTGTCGCCGCGTGGACTGCTGGGTGCCTGCTAGCTTTCGCCGCGTGGACTGCAGGGTGCCTGCTAGCTGTCGCGGCGTGGACTGCTGGGTGCCTGCTAGCTATCGCCTAAGTTTAGGGCGGTGTTGGATCGGTGCGGTATAAGTGGGCTACCTTTAGGTTTACATGAACGTACCGACTTTATACAATAGACCTCCCATTTCCTACTTTTGTAACTTTAAGGTTTCTGTTTATTTAGTACTAGCTTCCGCCCGCGACTTCGTCCGCGTGGACATTCGAGAAAATACTTAGGGGACCAATAACCAGGATAAAAAGTATTCTATGTTTTAATTTCATAAAAATCCGATCAACCGTTTTTAAGTGATTAGGCGGGTCCTCCCTCACCAAGCGAGCAGCCTCGCGCGAGGCAGAACGTTTCCCACGTGCGGAGGGCCTCGCACGAGGCTGCCCACTTGGTGAGGGAGGACCCGCCTAATCACGTAAAAACGGTTGATCGGATTTTTATGAAATTAAATCATAGAATACTTTTTATCCTGGTTATTGGTCCCCTAAGTATTTTCTCGAATGTCCACGCGGACGAAGTCGCGGGCGGAAGCTAGTAAATAATAAGTGTCTGTTACACAATCAAAAAGTTAGTTCTGAGTAGCTTAGGTACCAAGAACTTTTAGGGTACTTAAGATGATTTTGGTTTCAATACCCTATTTACCCCCTGGGTTTGATTTTTGGAAAACTACGAAATGGGTTGCCTATTTGTTTTAAGAAGTAAGCCTACAAAGTTTCAAATTAAAATGTCTATTTTACCCTCTGATTTTTAATTCAAAATTTCACCCCTATTTCAACCTTTTAGGGGTTGAATCATGTTAAGCGTGTTAAACATCAAAATAAATGCCATGTTTGCAATCGTCATCCCATAAAACCTCAATAACGACATCCATATCGATTTTTAGGTTTATTTATCCCACTTAACCTCTAAGGGGTTGATTTTCGAAAAAATACGAAATATGTGTTTTCTTATTGTTTGTTTGTCTTATTTGTCAAAAACGCTGACACAGGAAAATATTAATTTTCAATTGCCAGCCTAAATACAAAATTTGAAGATCCTAACTTCAAAACTGACGGACTTTCATACACATATTCATACCCTATTTTACCCCTTGGGTTTGATTTTGGGAAAATTACGAAATGGGTTGCCTATTTGTTTTAAGAAGTAAGCCTACCAAGTTTCAAGTTGAAATGTCTATTTTACCCCTGATTTTTCATTCAATATTTCACCCCTATTGCAACCTTTTAGGGGTTGAATCATGTTCAGCGTGTTAAACATCAAAATAAATGCCATTTTTGCAATCGTCATTCCATAAAACCTCAATAACGACATCCATATCTATTTTTAGGTTTATTTATCCCATTTAACCTCTAAGGGGTTGATTTCCGAAAAAATACGAAATATGTGTTTGCTTATTTATTTTACTTTCCGACCATAAGCCTAAATAATAAATTAAATGAAGGACTTTCCAGATACAACATTTCATCCCCCCTTTCACCCCTTCGGGGGTGGAATTGTCAAAAACGCTGACACAGGTAAATATTAATTTTCAATTGCCAGCCTAAATACAAAATTTGAAGATCCTAACTTCAAAACTGACGAACTTTCATACAAACATTAATCGCCTATTTCACCCCCTTAGGGGTCGAATTTCCAAAAATCCTTTCTTAGTGGATGCCTACACTGTATAACGTATCTATGTGCAAAATTTGAAGTCTCTAGGTTAAGCGGTTTGGGCTGTGCGTTGATATCTCAGTCAGTCAGTCAGTCAGTCAGTCAGTCAGTCAGTCAGTCAGTCAGTCAGGACTTTGAATTTTATATATATAGACAAGTGCTTGGGTACTTACTGATATTTTATCAAGGCGTTTAAATGGTGTTTTTTTTTCTGTTGTATTATACTTACATTTCAGAATACTCATTAGGAATAGTATAGGTACTATGCCGGATATCATATCACACATTGCATATTGGTAACATATACAACAATGAATTTTATTTTTTAAAAGGGCGTCTGTTCACGCCGCGCGTGATTCATTCATTCACGTTGATTCGTGGGGTCGGCGCCAACCGCCGCCCGCGCGACATCGCGACCAGTTGGCCGTAAGCAGCCGTGAGGAGCGCCCGGTCCGGGTACGGACTTGTGACCCGTGTGTGTTCGCTTTGAAAAGCGCCGGGAAAGTTTTAGCTGCCTATTAGGGCATTGTGTAGTATAAGAGTGTTAGCTGTAAGAGTATCCCATCGGGGGTTGTGTGGAGATCGTTTTGTCAGGCGCGCGCCGGCGAGACAACGTTCAGCCCCCCTGGATTACGGACACTATTTTCTAGTAAGGTAGGATTAGCTTAATTTACTTAATTTTGCATGAGAAACCTTCGTTTCAATAAACTGTGGAACACAGTAGATGTGGTCATCACAATTGTGCGTGATCATATTTTTGGTAGCAGAGCTTAGTTGATATAATTAATTTTCATATTAAAATTAACTACATAAAATTTCATAGTAAAAATAAAAAGCGTACCTAAAAAGCGTACCTAAAAATTATTTTTTTTTTGTTGAAATCTCGAGGGTATTTGAAGATCCCGAGACGATTTTAAGTACTAAGAAATTGTTCTAGTAAATTCTCGAAGCGAATGTTTCTCACTTGGTGGATCCGATAATAGATAGACACTTATATAATTGTTGTCACATACTAGTGTTTTGATACGAGTTTACTCGCCTAGATGTGTATATTTTTTTTTGTGTGTCCGGATTTATTTGACGAATAGTTCGTTCGAAAGTGTGTTTATTAGTACCACATACTAGTGATTTGATACGAGTTTACTCGCCTAGATGTGTATATTTTTTTTTTGTGTGTCCGGATTTATTTGACGAATAGTTTCGTTCGAAAGTGTTGTTTATTAGTACCACATATTAGTGTTTGTTCCGAGTCCGCTTGCCTAGTTAAAAAAGTGGAACTAGTTTTAATTATTAGCAGTATTAAATTACGAGTATTATTATTAAAAATAGTTTTGTTTTTGTTTGTTGATAACGGTTTAGTAGTTGATTTGCGAGGTTGACTTGGCCGTGCCGTGTATGCCATATCGTTAATCCTATACGTTTTGTTTATACCGTTATATTGTTAGCCCTTGAAATTGGTAAGTTGCTAATAATTTATGAAAATAGTAGGGTCCGTGTATGTCGTCCGAATTTTAATTGTGTTTATATTATCGTGACGCGACCTATTTCTATTGTTTTTTTTGTTGATGTTTACCACCTTTATATTTCTTTGTTTGCTTTGTTTATTAAACGGAATATAAATGGCTCCTACGAATCCGACCGCCGTATCCAGGGCTGGCATCCAAGGAGCTTTGCGTTGGCTTGCTTGTGCGGTCACATTAATAGACCGAGCCGACCGGGTAGGTGCGTTGCTAGCTCGGTATGGCGGGCTGGCAGCTCGGCTGCAAGACCTGGAGCGCCACGCCATGGAGTGTCGCGCGTATTATTTAGAGAACCCCCCAGCTGATGATGCCGTGTCGGAACAGCTGGAGCAGGATGTAGCCCAGGCCTATGAGTTGGCTGACCAGTTCACGGAGGCGGCTGAGAGGGCCCTGGCTGTTCGGAAGGGGGAGCCGGTTTTGAGCGGGGAGGTCAAACCTACCCCGACGGCGTTGCTAGGCCGATTGCCTACTTTGGAGATTCCCACCTTTAATGGGGATCTGTCAGCCTGGATGGGCTTCATTAATTTGTTTGACAGTTTGGTGGATTCACGACGGGACTTATCCCCTAGTGAGAAGTTGGCCTATTTGCGCTCCTCCCTGCGAGGAGAGGCCAGCTCGGTAATCCAGCACCTGCTCATCAGCGACGACAACTACCAGGTGGCTCGCCAGCTTCTGGTTAGCAGGTACCAGAATGTCCGGTTACTGGCGGACACCCACGTGGCCACGATTCTGGCCCTCCCGCGAATCACGCGGGTACACCTGTTACGGAGGGAGTTGCTGAACCCGCTACTGTCAGCGGTCAACTCCCTAAGGCGATTGGACCTGCCGGTGGATCAGTGGTCCTTTGTACTGCTGCACATAGTCCTCGCCAAATTGCCCGCTGAAATGAAGGGGCGTTTCGAGCAGAGGTACGGAGGCGACAGCGCCTCGTATCTCCCGCCCTTCGCGGACCTCCTTCGTTTTTTGGAGGACGAATGTAGGGTGACGGACCACCTGGAGCCCGCCCCGGTTCCAGGTGTTGGTCGTATGGTGGCGGCGAGGGAACAGCCCCGTCGCCCGACCAATCGCTATGCTGCCTTCCAGCAGTCCCCTCCCCCCGCACCGAGTGAGCGGTGCAGGTATTGCAGGGGAGATAGGCACGTGGTGCACGAATGTGCCAAATTTAGAGGCCTCCGCCCAGAGGGACGGAGGGCCGTTGCGAAACAGCGCCAATGGTGCTATAGGTGTTTGGGGGGACACATGCAGTCGGCGTGTCCCCAGACCGAGGATTGTCGTCTTTGCGGAGGGAGGCATCACCCCCTCCTTTGTTTGGACCGCAAGGACGCCGGGAGCGACCGGGGTTCGAATTCCTCGCGCACGGGCGGGGGCCCGGCAGCCCGGAACCGGTCCCCTAGAGATTCGGCGGGGCTTAGCCCCCCCGTTCAGTCCCCCCCGGAGAGGGGGAACTATAGGAGAGACGCCCCCGCCACGGGCGGGGGTAGGGGGGTACCACAAGAGTACGCCACGGTGGCGATGGGCACGGGCCCTATTTGCTACTCCCCCCCCCTAATGGAGAGGCCTCGATTGGGGTACTATGTACCGAGGCACGCCCCACACGGGTATTACCCTGCACCTAGGAGTGCTGTTGGTCGGGGCCAGTATGTACCCGATTGGGACCCGCTCGCCCGGTACGAGCGTCCCACATTTGGCGCGCCGACTCAGGCGCGAGGGGGACAAGTACCCCCCCAAAATTTTTAATGGCGCCCCTGTCGGACCCAACCACCCCTCCGGAGCTTGTGCTGTTGCCAACAGCCTCCGTGAATGTTTGGGGACCTAAGGGCAATGTTGTAACGGTGCGTGCCCTTTTGGACTCAGGTGCCCAGGGGTGCATAATGTCCAGGTGGCTTGTCCGACAGCTGGGTCTTTTGCTTGTGCCGCATCACGAAGCGGTACGGGGGGTGGGAGACTCGCGGATCCCTGATCCGATTGGTCGAGTTGAGTTCTCCTTCTCCCCCCATTTCACGCCAAGGCCGAAGATCGGTGCTTCGGCGATAGTATTTGATAAGGTGGTTGGACCACTCCCGCAAGTGCGAGTGCCGCCATCCACGATTGAGCTGACGTCTGGACTGGCTTTGGCTGATCCTTCCTTCCACCGACCGGGCCCAATACACTTGTTGATTGGTGCGGATGTCCTCGGTCGTGTACTGTGTGGAAGCAAGCGAGTTTTGCAGACAGCCGATCTTGTCGCCTTGTCCTCGTCGCTGGGTCATGTGGTGATGGGAAAGGTACCACAGACACCAGAGACCCCGTCGGTAGACCGCCAGACCATTGTCGGTTCTACTTTGTCCGACGTTCTCCAAAAGTTTTGGGAGGTGGAGGAACCCCCCACTGCCAAGCGGTTGGATCCGTTAGCCGAGGAGTGCGAATTGTTCTACCAGAACAACACTGGGCGCCTCCTCTCGGGTCGCTTGATTACCCGCTTGCCCTTCTTGGCGGCTCGCCCTCCTTTAGGGAGCTCCCGACCGATGGCCGAGAAGAGATTGTTGTCCATGGAGCGTAGGATGGCCAGGGATCCCGCATTCAAGGAGAAGTATATAGACTTCATGCGGGAGTATTTGGACCTTGGGCACATGTCCATCTCGCAGTTGGACTGGCGTAATGTGGAACATTACTTCCTGCCACACCACGCTGTTTTGAAGACTTCCAATGGGAAGATCCGCGTGGTCTTTGATGGTTCAGCGCCCACGTCAACCGGAGTGTCGTTGAATCAGTGTCTGCATGCGGGGCCGAAGTTGCATCACGATGTCTGTGATGTTTTGACCAACTTCCGCCGGCACGCTGTCGTCTTTGTGGCCGATATCCGCATGATGTTCAGACAGACCGTGATTCACCCGGAGGATAGACGATACCAGCTCATCCTTTGGCGTGAGGATCCCCAGGATCCGATGTTGGCTTACGAGCTGAACACCAACACTTATGGCTTGCGGTCGAGCCCCTTTGTGGCGATCCGTTCGCTTTTGGAGCTCGCAGAGCGCGAACGGCTACGCTATCCCCGGGCATCTGCTCTTATTGAGGGGGGGGCCTTATTTGTCGACGATATCTGCACGGGGGCCTCGAGCTTAGATGAGGCTCTCGTCTTACGTGATGAGCTGATTGCGCTCTTGAGGGCTGGTGGCTATGAGTTGCGGAAGTGGCTGTCTAACTCACCGGACCTATTGGCAGATTTGCCTAAGGACCACCAGCAAGAGCCGCTCCTCTTTGAAAATCCGGAGACTCCAGACATGCTGTCTGTTTTGGGAGTCCAGTATCGACCAGTCCCGGATTTGTTCACATATAGATTGGAACTGCCAGACCCAAAGGTCTGGACTAAACGCACGGTGCTGTCTACTGTAGCCCGTACCTTTGATCCGAACGGTTGGCTCAGCCCTGTAGTGTTTTCGATGAAGTGCTTCCTACAGGAGCTCTGGGCTGCGGAATTGTCATGGGATGAGCCCCTCTCTGGTAGCCTCCTACGAGAGTGGGTGAGGTTCGTGTCATCCCTACCCGACGTCAATCGGGTTTGTATACCGAGGCAAATGCTGCCTTCGGGAAAGTTTAAAGCCTCCCTGCACGGCTTTTGTGACGCGTCCGAAAGCGGATACGCGGCAGCCGTTTACATCCGAACGGTGGATGCAGCAGGCGTTGTCGCCGTACACTTAGTTACGGCCAAGAGTAAGGTCGCCCCCCTTCGGACTAGGCTAACCATTCCGAAGTTGGAGTTGTCCGGCGCCACTCTCTTAGTACGGCTACTCAATCATGTTGCCGACACCTTGGGAAACGGTGTCGACTTGGAGTCGATATTTGCGTGGTCTGACAGCCAGGTCGTCCTTTGTTGGCTGAAGAGTTCAGTCCACACCCTTGAGGTTTTTGTGGCCAACCGGGTCTCACAAATTCAGACTTCAAAGGCCCCGTTGATTTGGCGCCACGTACCGGGCGAATTGAACCCCGCAGATTGTGCCTCCCGCGGCTGCGAGGCGCCTGAGTTAGTGGACCACCACCTATGGTGGAGTCCATCATGGTTGTTACGGCCTGAGCGCTCATGGCCTGCCACCCCGGCTGTGGCCAGAGTCCCAGACCTAGGCATGCGTGTTCACGCCGTGGAGACGGTGGCGGCTCCGCAGATGGAGTTTTTGTTAGACCGCTACAGTTCTCTTGATAAGTTGCTCGGCGTGACTGCTTGGATGAGGCGCTTTGTGCGAAATTGTCGCCAGCCTCAGGAGAAATCGTTGTCTCCGGTCCTCGCCCCACAAGAGCGGCAAGACGCTCTTTTGCATTGGTTGCGAGTGACGCAACAGCGAGAGTTTGAACCGGAGCTGAAAGCCCTGCGCTCAAGTAAGCCCAAGTTGAAGGGACCCTTGGTGCGGTTGAATCCCTTCTTGGACAGTACCGGATTGCTGCGTGTCGGAGGTAGGCTCAGACATGCCAACCTGCCGTACGGATCACGCCACCCTTTGTTGCTCCCCAAGGATGGACCGTTAGTTAGACTGTTGATTACAGACCGACATGTAAAGAATGCTCATGCCGGTTGTAATGCTTTGACCGCGCTCCTCCAACGAGAGTTCTGGATTTTGTCAGCGCGGAGAATAATCCGATCCGTTATTTTTCGTTGTCTCCCGTGTTATCGTTTGCGCGCCGATACGATGCAGCCCCAGATGGGTGATTTGCCTGCCGATCGAGTGAACGAATCGATGTCCTTCTCAGGAGTTGGAACGGATTTTGCGGGGCCATTTACCGTTAAGACATCGCGGCTTCGTAATGCTAGAACGGAAAAGGCTTACTTGTGTGTATTTGTTTGTTTGGCCACTAAAGCGGTCCACCTGGAGGTGGTTAGTGCCCTCACCACAGAAGCCTTTGTAGCCACGTTGAATCGTTTTGTGTCTCGCCGCGGAATGCCGTCGTTAATCAGGTCCGATTGTGGAACCAATTTCAAGGGCACCGATAGGTATTTAAAGGAAGTTTGTGAATTTTTGGATAGGAATAATTTTGAGATCGGATCCACACTCTCTCGCAGAGGGGTACGATGGCAGTACTCCCCGCCATCCTGCCCCCACTGGGGAGGGATTTTTGAAGCAACTGTAAAGGCCGCTAAAACTCACCTTCGTCGCGTTATTGGGGAGACGGTCCTCACGTTTGAGGAACTCGCGACCGTATTTTGTAAGGTTGAGGCGGTCCTCAACTCGCGTCCGTTGTGTCCGTTGTCTTCGGACGCGAATGATTTAGAGGCCCTTACGCCGGGCCATTTTTTGATTGGCAGACCGCTTAACGCCTTGCCGGAATATCCTTATTCCGAAGTGCCCTCCGGACGGCTCTCGCGATTTGAATTGCTCCAGCAGCTTACGCAGAGTTTTTGGCGCCGTTGGCATCTGGAGTATTTGCACATTTTGCAGCAACGCGTTAAGTGGTCGGATAGGACGACCCCACCCAAGACTGGAGACCTCGTGTTGGTAAAGGATCCAAACCTGCCGCCCCTCCGCTGGCGTTTAGGACGCATTGTTCAGCTTCATCCGGGGTCGGATGGTGTGCCCAGGTTTGCCGAGGTCCTGGTGGGGGACTCTGTTTTGAAGCGAGCGATCGCTACCCTCTCTCGCCTGCCCTTAGATTGAGTTGGCGGACAGTTTGCTACTGTCCGGGACGGGGGGATGTTCACGCCGCGCGTGATTCATTCATTCACGTTGATTCGTGGGGTCGGCGCCAACCGCCGCCCGCGCGACATCGCGACCAGTTGGCCGTAAGCAGCCGTGAGGAGCGCCCGGTCCGGGTACGGACTTGTGACCCGTGTGTGTTCGCTTTGAAAAGCGCCGGGAAAGTTTTAGCTGCCTATTAGGGCATTGTGTAGTATAAGAGTGTTAGCTGTAAGAGTATCCCATCGGGGGTTGTGTGGAGATCGTTTTGTCAGGCGCGCGCCGGCGAGACAACGTTCAGCCCCCCTGGATTACGGACACTATTTTCTAGTAAGGTAGGATTAGCTTAATTTACTTAATTTTGCATGAGAAACCTTCGTTTCAATAAACTGTGGAACACAGTAGATGTGGTCATCACAATTGTGCGTGATCAGCGTCTTTTTTATCGCAGTTTTGTGACATATGAATTAATACGGTATGGTTCGCTATTGAAAAACGCGCAATTTTTAATAAAAAAATGTATTATACTTACATTTCAGAATACTCATTAGGAATAGTATAGGTACTATGCCGGATATCATATCACACATTGCATATTGGTAACATATACAACAAAGAATTTTATTTTTTAAAAGGGCGTCTTTTTTATCGCAGTTTTGTGACTGATCACGCACAATTGTGATGACCACATCTACTGTGTTCCACAGTTTATTGAAACGAAGGTTTCTCATGCAAAATTAAGTAAATTAAAACTAGTCCTACCTTACTAGAAAATAGTGTCCGTAATCCAGGGGGGCTGAACGTTGTCTCGCCGGCGCGCGCCGGGCAAAACGATCTCCACACAACCCCCGATGGGATACTCTTACAGCTAACACTCTTATACTACACAATGCCCTAATAGGCAGCTAAAACTTTCCCGGCGCTTTTCAAAGCGAACACACACGGGTTACAAGTCCGTACCCCGACCGGAGCCCTAGTAGGTGCAAAACGAAATCTCGGTCCCAATATGGGTAGGTAACTTGCGCGGCACGTCGCTACAGAAACACACGAACTTGTCTCACGGCTGCTTACGGCCAACTGGTCTGCACGCGGCCCGAGCGCATTGCGTGTCGCCCGTGACCTTGACAATGACAACGCACCGCTCGCAGCGCGGCGCGAACATCCCCCCGTCCCGGACAGTAGCAAACTGTCCGCCAACTCAATCTAAGGGCAGGCGAGAGAGGGTAGCGATCGCTCGCTTCAAAACAGAGTCCCCCACCAGGACCTCGGCAAACCTGGGCACACCATCCGACCCCGGATGAAGCTGAACAATGCGTCCTAAACGCCAGCGGAGGGGCGGCAGGTTTGGATCCTTTACCAACACGAGGTCTCCTGTCTTGGGTGGGGTCGTCCTATCCGACCACTTAACGCGTTGCTGCAAAATGTGCAAATACTCCAGATGCCAACGGCGCCAAAAACTCTGCGTAAGCTGCTGGAGCAATTCAAATCGCGAGAGCCGTCCGGAGGCCACTTCGGAATAAGGATATTCCGGCAAGGCGTTAAGCGGTCTGCCAATCAAAAAATGGCCCGGCGTAAGGGCCTCTAAATCATTCGCGTCCGAAGACAACGGACACAACGGACGCGAGTTGAGGACCGCCTCAACCTTACAAAATACGGTCGCGAGTTCCTCAAACGTGAGGACCGTCTCCCCAATAACGCGACGAAGGTGAGTTTTAGCGGCCTTTACAGTTGCTTCAAAAATCCCTCCCCAGTGGGGGCAGGATGGCGGGGAGTACTGCCATCGTACCCCTCTGCGAGAGAGTGTGGATCCGATCTCAAAATTATTCCTATCCAAAAATTCACAAACTTCCTTTAAATACCTATCGGTGCCCTTGAAATTGGTTCCACAATCGGACCTGATTAACGACGGCATTCCGCGGCGAGACACAAAACGATTCAACGTGGCTACAAAGGCTTCTGTGGTGAGGGCACTAACCACCTCCAGGTGGACCGCTTTAGTGGCCAAACAAACAAATACACACAAGTAAGCCTTTTCCGTTCTAGCATTACGAAGCCGCGATGTCTTAACGGTAAATGGCCCCGCAAAATCCGTTCCAACTCCTGAGAAGGGCATCGATTCGTTCACTCGATCGGCAGGCAAATCACCCATCTGGGGCTGCATCGTATCGGCGCGCAAACGATAACACGGGAGACAACGAAAAATAACGGATCGGATTATTCTCCGCGCTGACAAAATCCAGAACTCTCGTTGGAGGAGCGCGGTCAAAGCATTACAACCGGCATGAGCATTCTTTACATGTCGGTCTGTAATCAACAGTCTAACTAACGGTCCATCCTTGGGGAGCAACAAAGGGTGGCGTGATCCGTACGGCAGGTTGGCATGTCTGAGCCTACCTCCGACACGCAGCAATCCGGTACTGTCCAAGAAGGGATTCAACCGCACCAAGGGTCCCTTCAGCTTGGGCTTACTTGAGCGCAGGGCTTTCAGCTCCGGTTCAAACTCTCGCTGTTGCGTCACTCGCAACCAATGCAACAGAGCGTCTTGCCGCTCTTGTGGGGCGAGGACCGGAGACAACAATTTCTCCTGAGGCTGGCGACAATTTCGCACAAAGCGCCTCATCCAAGCAGTCACGCCGAGCAACTTATCCAAAGAACTGTAGCGGTCTAACAAAAACTCCATCTGCGGAGCCGCCACCGTCTCCACGGCGTGAACACGCATGCCTAGGTCTGGGACTCTGGCCACAGCCGGGGTGGCAGGCCATGAGCGCTCAGGCCGTAACAACCATGATGGACTCCACCATAGGCGGTGGTCCACTAACTCAGGCGCCTCGCAGCCGCGGGAGGCACAATCTGCGGGGTTCAATTCGCCCGGTACGTGGCGCCAAATCAACGGGGCCTTTGAAGTCTGAATTTGTGAGACCCGGTTGGCCACAAAAACCTCAAGGGTGTGGACTGAACTCTTCAGCCAACAAAGGACGACCTGGCAGTCAGACCACGCAAATATCGACCCCAAGTCGACACCGTTTCCCAAGGTGTCGGCAACATGATTGAGTAGCCGTACTAAGAGAGTGGCGCCGGACAACTCCAACTTCGGAATGGTTAGCCTAGTCCGAAGGGGGGCGACCTTACTCTTGGCCGTAACTAAGTGTACGGCGACAACGCCTGCTGCATCCACCGTTCGGATGTAAACGGCTGCCGCGTATCCGCTTTCGGACGCGTCACAAAAGCCGTGCAGGGAGGCTTTAAACTTTCCCGAAGGCAGCATTTGCCTCGGTATACAAACCCGATTGACGTCGGGTAGGGATGACACGAACCTCACCCACTCTCGTAGGAGGCTACCAGAGAGGGGCTCGTCCTATGACAATTCCGCAGCCCAGAGCTCCTGTAGGAAGCACTTCATCGAAAACACTACAGGGCTGAGCCAACCGTTCGGATCAAAGGTACGGGCTACAGTGGACAGCACCGTGCGTTTAGTCCAGACCTTTGGGTCTGGCAGTTCCAATCTATATGTGAACAAATCCGGGACTGGTCGATACTGGACTCCCAAAACAGACAGCATGTCTGGAGTCTCCGGATTTTCAAAGAGGAGCGGCTCTTGCTGGTGGTCCTTAGGCAAATCTGCCAATAGGTCCGGTGAGTTAGACAGCCACTTCCGCAACTCATAGCCACCAGCCCTCAAGAGCGCAATCAGCTCATCACGTAAGACGAGAGCCTCATCTAAGCTCGAGGCCCCCGTGCAGATATCGTCGACAAATAAGGCCCCCCCCTCAATAAGAGCAGATGCCCGGGGATAGCGTAGCCGTTCGCGCTCTGCGAGCTCCAAAAGCGAACGGATCGCCACAAAGGGGCTCGACCGCAAACCATAAGTGTTGGTGTTCAGCTCGTAAGCCAACATCGGATCCTGGGGATCCTCACGCCAAAGGATGAGCTGGTATCGTCTATCCTCCGGGTGAATCACGGTCTGTCTGAACATCATGCGGATATCGGCCACAAAGACGACAGCGTGCCGGCGGAAGTTGGTCAAAACATCACAGACATCGTGATGCAACTTCGGCCCCGCATGCAGACACTGATTCAACGACACTCCGGTTGACGTGGGCGCTGAACCATCAAAGACCACGCGGATCTTCCCATTGGAAGTCTTCAAAACAGCGTGGTGTGGCAGGAAGTAATGTTCCACATTACGCCAGTCCAACTGCGAGATGGACATGTGCCCAAGGTCCAAATACTCCCGCATGAAGTCTATATACTTCTCCTTGAATGCGGGATCCCTGGCCATCCTACGCTCCATGGACAACAATCTCTTCTCGGCCATCGGTCGGGAGCTCCCTAAAGGAGGGCGAACCGCCAAGAAGGGCAAGCGGGTAATCAAGCGACCCGAGAGGAGGCGCCCAGTGTTGTTCTGGTAGAACAATTCGCACTCCTCGGCTAACGGATCCAACCGCTTGGCAGTGGGAGGTTCCTCCACCTCCCAAAACTTTTGGAGAACGTCGGACAAAGTAGAACCGACAATGGTCTGGCGGTCTACCGACGGGGTCTCTGGTGTCTGTGGTACCTTTCCCATCACCACATGACCCAGCGACGAGGACAAGGCGACAAGATCGGCTGTCTGCAAAACTCGCTTGCTTCCACACAGTACACGACCGAGGACATCCGCACCAATCAACAAGTGTATTGGGCCCGGTCGGTGGAAGGAAGGATCAGCCAAAGCCAGTCCAGACGTCAGCTCAATCGTGGATGGCGGCACTCGCACTTGCGGGAGTGGTCCAACCACCTTATCAAATACTATCGCCGAAGCACCGATCTTCGGCCTTGGCGTGAAGTGGGGGGAGAAGGAGAACTCAACTCGACCAATCGGATCAGGGATCCGCGAGTCTCCCACCCCCCGTACCGCTTCGTGATGCGGCACAAGCAAAAGACCCAGCTGTCGGACAAGCCACCTGGACATTATGCACCCCTGGGCACCTGAGTCCAAAAGGGCACGCACCGTGACAACATTGCCCTTAGGTCCCCAAACATTCACGGAGGCTGTTGGCAACAGCACAAGCTCCGGAGGGGTGGTTGGGTCCGACAGGGGCGCCATTAAAAATTTTGGGGGTGTACTTGTCCCCCTCGCGCCTGAGTCGGCGCGCCAAATGTGGGACGCTCGTACCGGGCGAGCGGGTCCCAATCGGGTACATACTGGCCCCGACCAACAGCACTCCTAGGTGCAGGGTAATACCCGTGTGGGGCGTGCCTCGGTACATAGTACCCCAATCGAGGCCTCTCCATTAGGGGGGGGGAGTAGCAAATAGGGCCCGTGCCCATCGCCACCGTGGCGTACTCTTGTGGTACCCCCCTACCCCCGCCCGTGGCGGGGGCGTCTCTCCTATAGTTCCCCCTCTCCGGGGGGGACTGAACGGGGGGGCTAAGCCCCGCCGAATCTCTAGGGGACCGGTTCCGGGCTGCCGGGCCCCCGCCCGTGCGCGAGGAATTCGAACCCCGGTCGCTCCCGGCGTCCTTGCGGTCCAAACAAAGGAGGGGGTGATGCCTCCCTCCGCAAAGACGACAATCCTCGGTCTGGAGACACGCCGACTGCATGTGTCCCCCCAAACACCTATAGCACCATTGGCGCTGTTTCGCAACGGCCCTCCGTCCCTCTGGGCGGAGGCCTCTAAATTTGGCACATTCGTGCACCACATGCCTATCTCCCCTGCAATACCTGCACCGCTCACTCGGTGCGGGGGGAGGGGACTGCTGGAAGGCAGCATAGCGATTGGTCGGGCGACGGGGCTGTTCCCTCGCCGCCACCATACGACCAACACCTGGAACCGGGGCGGGCTCCAGGTGGTCCGTCACCCTACATTCGTCCTCCAAAAAACGAAGGAGGTCCGCGAAGGGCGGGAGATACGAGGCGCTGTCGCCTCCGTACCTCTGCTCGAAGCGCCCCTTCATTTCAGCGGGCAATTTGGCGAGGACTATGTGCAGCAGTACAAAGGACCACTGATCCACCGGCAGGTCCAATCGCCTTAGGGAGTTGACCGCTGACAGTAGCGGGTTCAGCAACTCCCTCCGTAACAGGTGTACCCGCGTGATTCGCGGGAGGGCCAAAATCGTGGCCACGTGGGTGTCCGCCAGTAACCGGACATTCTGGTACCTGCTAACCAGAAGCTGGCGAGCCACCTGGTAGTTGTCGTCGCTGATGAGCAGGTGCTGGATTACCGAGCTGGCCTCTCCTCGCAGGGAGGAGCGCAAATAGGCCAACTTCTCACTAGGGGATAAGTCCCGTCGTGAATCCACCAAACTGTCAAACAAATTAATGAAGCCCATCCAGGCTGACAGATCCCCATTAAAAGTGGGAATCTCCAATGTAGGCAATCGGCCTAGCAACGCCGTCGGGGTAGGTTTGACCTCCCCGCTCAAAACCGGCTCCCCCTTCCGAACAGCCAGGGCCCTCTCAGCCGCCTCCGTGAACTGGTCAGCCAGCTCATAGGCCTGGGCTACATCCTGCTCCAGCTGTTCCGACACGGCATCATCAGCTGGGGGGTTTTCCAAATAATGCGCGCGACACTCCATGGCGTGGCGCTCCAGGTCTTGCAGCCGAGCTGCCAGCCCGCCATACCGAGCTAGCAACGCGCCTACCCGGTCGGCTCGGTCTATTAATGTGACCGCACAAGCAAGCCAACGCAAAGCTCCTTGGATGCCAGCCCTGGATACGGCGGTCGGATTCGTAGGAGCCATTTATAAGCCGTTTAATAAACAAAGCAAACAAAGAAATATAAAAGTGGTAAACATCAACAAAAAAACAATAGAAATAGGTCGCGTCACGATAATATAAAACACAATTAAAATTCGGACGACATACACGGACCCTACTATTTTCATAAATTATTAACAACTTACCAATTTCAAGGGCTAACAATATAACGGTATAAACAAAACGTATAGGATTAACGGTATGGCATACCTCGCAAATCAACTACTAAACCGTTATCAACAAACGAAAACAAAACTATTTTTAATAATAATACTCGTAATTTAATACTACTAATAATTAAAACTAGTTCCACTTTTTTAACTAGGCAAGCGGACTCGGAACAAACACTAGTATGTGGTACTAATAAACAACACTTTCGAACGAAACTATTCGTCAAATAAATCCGGACACACAAAAAAAATATACACATCTAGGCGAGTAAACTCGTATCAAAACACTAGTATGTGACAACAATTATATAAGTGTCTATCTATTATCGGATCCACCAAGTGAGAAACATTCGCTTCGAGAATTTACTAGAACAATTTCTTAGTACTTCTCGTCTCGGATCGGATCGGATCGGGAATCGGATCGGATCGGGAATCGGATCGGAAATACCCTTTTTAACAAAAAAAAATAATTTTATTTTTACTATGAAATTTTATGTACCTAGTTAATTTTAATATGAAAATTAACTAATTATATCAACTAGGTACGCTCTGCTACCAAAAATATGATCACGCACAATTGTGATGACCACATCTACTGTGTTCCACAGTTTATTGAAACGAAGGTTTCTCATGCAAAATTAAGTAAATTAAAACTAGTCCTACCTTACTAGAAAATAGTGTCCGTAATCCAGGGGGGCTGAACGTTGTCTCGCCGGCGCGCGCCGGGCAAAACGATCTCCACACAACCCCCGATGGGATACTCTTACAGCTAACACTCTTATACTACACAATGCCCTAATAGGCAGCTAAAACTTTCCCGGCGCTTTTCAAAGCGAACACACACGGGTTACAAGTCCGTACCCCGACCGGAGCCCTAGTAGGTGCAAAACGAAATCTCGGTCCCAATATGGGTAGGTAACTTGCGCGGCACGTCGCTACAGAAACACACGAACTTGTCTCACGGCTGCTTACGGCCAACTGGTCTGCACGCGGCCCGAGCGCATTGCGTGTCGCCCGTGACCTTGACAATGACAACGCACCGCTCGCAGCGCGGCGCGAACAGTGACATATGAATTAATACGGTATGGTTCGCTATTGAAAAACGCGCAATTTTTAATAAAAAAATGCGCAATTTTTAATAAAAAAATGCGCCTGTGCGGGTACAGTTCGGACCTAGGTACAGTCGCCATCACATATATTGTAGCAGACAAGGTGACCAAATACTTCTGAACAATTTAAAATGTTAATAATTTCGATACACTACAAGTTATCAATAATATCTGAACATTCATTTCTTCATTAATATCTGAGCAGATGCTTGTCAATAATTTCTGTATACCTACGGTATATATACCAAAATGACATGTTTTACTGTCGGTCTGTCTGTCTGTCGGTCTGTCTGCCTGTCTGTCTGTCTGTTTGTTCCGGCTAATCTCTGAAACAGCTGGACCGATTTTGACGGGACTTTCACTGGCAGGTAGCTGATGTAATAAGGAGTAACTTAGGCTACCTTTTATCCCAATATTCCCACGGGAACGAGAACCAGGCGGGTGAAACCGCGGGCGGCCGCTAGTCTTCTATATATGTAGGTACAAATAAATAAAATTGGAGTGTCTGTTTTTATAACATTAAAATAACCGCTTTTTACTACGTGCATATGATTATATATACGGTACATATACCAAAATGACATGTTTTACAATTTTTGTCTGTCTGTTTGTTCCGGCTAATCTCTGAAACGGCTGGACCGATTTTGACGAGACTTTCATTGGCAGGTAGCTGATGTAAAAAGGAGTAACTTAGGCTACTTTTTATCCCGGAAAAATATCACATTCCCTCGGGATATTGTCATGTAGTCCACGCGGGCGAAGCCGCGGGCGGAAAGCTATTTGTTCTATATGAACTATCCGTTATACAAATATAAGCTAAATCGACATTGTACTCATAAACCTGTAGCCATCTTGTTCTATCTTACCTCCAATACTCCATGTAAAATGAGACAGCAATATATTTATTCGACCTATTTTTGGAAACATTAAAACGTGACGTCATAGTAATGCATGATTGAGGCCGGTCGCCATTTTTGTTTCTCGGTATGTGTAGGTATGCCTCACTTTTTCGTAGGTATGCCATATCCATAGGATTCGTACTCAGAGGAGTAAACCGGTTCACAGCGATGTTGCCGTTATGCTTCATAGCATGGCTTGTAGAAGACGATAGAGAAGGCTGTGGGTCTATGCCTTATGCGCTGATAAATAGAGGTCAGTGGGCCTATGTCACTCTCCAGCAGCGCCCAAACTATCCCCACCAAAAATCACGTCGATCACAGCCTTCTCTTGCCTTCTTTATGGGTAAGATATAGGAGGCTGTGCGTCGATCCATTTCTCCGTTTTGACGTGAAAGACGGACAAACTAACCAACACACTTTTTACATTTATAAATATTAGATGAATAGCTTACAACTATTTATTTTGCGGCATAAGAAATGATTGGATCATGGATGATCAGCGTTTTGGTAGCTCCACACTTTACGCCAAGGAAAGCGAGGAGAAACTATAAGATTAGGTATCTAAAATAACAAATCAGTATAACTAATGTGGTTTTATGGTGGTTCCTGATCTCCTGAGAAATACATAAATTACATCTACGTACATACTAACGAAGGTCAATGTGATGTCAGATTTATAACTAATTATATATTTTTTTTTATTTCTAATTTGAACTAGCTGAGCAATGTGTGGGTACATTTACGTACCTACGTATACGTATGTCGTCAGTTTTGGATAATCAATTAAGTACATATTATGTGCGTTTCAATGAATATTCATGTTACGGCTACTTGTGAAATAATTGATGTCAACCCTTAAACGATCGTAGGTAGAAAGTGATTACGGCAGCCCTGTGCATGCGGCATTCATGCAGACATGCAGGTTACCCAAGCATGCAGCGGTAACTGTGACGTAATACTGTAACTTATACCCTGGGTGTTGATGTCTCCTGGGACGACGCAATCGGAACTTATGGTCGATGCGCGGTGTTGTCCCATGAATGACAATAAGTTTAATTATCATAAGTAGTAACTAATAAATAAATGTTTAAATACTTTAATATGGTAAGCCATTAGGTTTACGAGAATAATATCTGCTTTCGACATGTTGTTATGTGGCAAATTAATGATATCTTTATATCGAATGTTAATATGTAAGAAACTACGTTATTAGTACCCCACGAAACAAAAAAAATGGTACTTACTAGTTAGTTATCGTATTGTTTTGTACTAGCGGATCCTCGCGGCTTTACCCTCGTGGTACCCGTTCCCGTGGGAATATCGGGATATAAGCCTATAGCCTATGTCACTTTGGAAGAATGTAGTTTTCTAAAATGCTCAAAGAATTTTCTAAATCCGTCCCAGTAGTTTCGGAGCATATTTGATGCAAACAAACAAAGAAACAAATAAGTAAATAAATAATTTATTTGGTAGCGTAGTCAAACTGCTCATCACCAGTTTGTCCTAGTTGGGGACCCTTGTTTGAGCAGGCCGGAGCTACATGAACGATCGGGCCCCGCACTACTATTAGGTATACAATACAATATACGGTATGCATATGTCACATTCCTGGTAGATGTGGCACCCCTGGCACGTCACACATGCTACATGTGTGACGTGAGCGCAGCGCGGGGAGCGCTTTCTCCGTCGCCTGTGCATGATGCGGTCGGCAGGTGACGATAGCGGGCGCGACGCGTGCGATTGTAGCGCGTGCGAAAACCGCCGGCACACTTAATGACGTCTACTCTACATAATTATCATTCATGGCTTTCGGATCATTTTGGGGAGTTCAGTTCTGTGAACAAAAAGTTTTTATATCTGGATTTCTCCGAAAACAGTGCCACAGAGTTGATGAGCTTTTCTGAAGAATTACCTAGTTGTTGTACTCGGGTAGAGACCTCAGCATGGAAGCTAGGACAGTTAGTTAAAAGATGGCTTGATTTTTATTATACTTCATTTTCAATAATAAAAAATGCATTGTGAATACAAAAAAAGTACAAATAATTTAATACATTAAAAAATGCAACTAACGTTACGGTAATCTATTGCTGGCTAGCGTAACGTAACTGCTAATCGTTATCATAAACATTTTCCTCGATCGTCTAATTGGTTTCTGAAATAAAAAGCACAAAAAATGCTAAACTAGCTTGCGGAACAACTGTCCCGTACTTGATTAATTTTTTTACGTAAAAAGTAGGTAGAAAAGTTGCCATAGGTAATGATGAAGTTAAATCACATGAAGCTAGATCAGCAGTCAGACAGTATCACTTGAGAAGTCTTTTTTTTATATGTACAGGGTAATGCATTTGACCACCATCCTGCTTAGCAGACAGGATGCAGTCTAGGGTGTTGCATGCTTGCCCAGGAGGTGCCCATTCACTCTTACTTTGAAAATACCAAGGTTATATTGATAGGGGAGCACATTCGCAGGCAGCGTATTCCAATCATTAGCAGCTCGCATTAAAAATGAACTAGCAAAGCGCTTAGAACGGACAGGTGGAATGTCTACGATGTATGGATGGTAAGCTAACCTGCGTCTGGTGGTACCCAGATGGTGGAAAGGGGCTAGAGGAACAAGATCATGCAGTTCCTATGCGTACTCTCCAAAGTGTATCCGGTAAACCACCGACAGATCAGCAACTCTACGGCGATGACTGGAACTTTGAAGTTCAGCTTTTGCTAAAGTTGAATCTCTGATAAAAAATGTAGACCGAGTTAACTAAAGTTTCCTTCTGAGGGAGGAACACTACGATAACAAGAAATAAACGATAAACAAGTTGACGAAATAGACTTTATTAATTAATACGATTATCTCGAAGACGGCGCCAAGGTCGGCGCACCCGCGCGTGCTGTACAATGGTTCAGCTTAGCTAATTTAATTACATTTTTAACTTTTGGTTTATTTTTAAACTGATTAGAACTACAAGTTTTTGTGGCAAAATCCTGATTAAACGTGAGTGCGGTTGGATTCAGAAGTACCTACTCAAAACTACTGATCAAGTTTATAAAAAAAAGGGAACGATAGGTAGGTAGGTACTATTTAAGTTTTTTTTATTTAAGCTGGGACTTCGAGATCGAAGAGCTGGGATTAAGAACTCTTCGTTAATTTAGCGAATATTGAGCTTCTTGTTAGTTAATTGTATGTTAATTGATTAACTTACATCCATCCATGGTCCACGGTTGACATGGTCCATTATCCATGGTGTGTACCTCCATTTTAAGACAAGATTTAGTGTCAGTTACCGTAGGTTTGTAGATAATTTAATAAGTTACATACAAGTTATTACAGATTTTTTTACAGCGAAGGACCATTATTAAAAACTAAAATATACTAGAAAATGGAATGGAAAATGAAGTATTTTGGAAAAAATCGACCCGTCTCACAACTAGCTCCGATGGGACTCGAACCCACGACCTTTCGCTTTCCGGGCGACTGCTCTTACCACTGAGCTACTTCCATTTTTCTATTATAAAGATTGCATTGTGAATGCAAAAAAGTAAAAATTTAAAAAACTAAATTATACGTCATAGGACTTATTTGAGACGTACTCTTATTCAATAATTCTTTGAAATATGTTTAGGACAGAACCTGTAGAAGGTCAACATCATCCCACAGTAGGAACTTCTCTGAAAACTTTATAAGTAGCGTTTTCAATTACTATGCCAGCTGAAAAGGTTACGTAGGTACCAAAATCGAACCTTCCATTTTCCACGCACTTGCATTTCGATTTCCGAACTTTCTCGCGCGCTCAGTGTCCCGCGAGACTTGGCGCGCGACGCACGCACCGCACCAGTACCCACGGCATGATCCGGCATGGCGGACGCGCGCCCCGGCCCCGACGCCACCGCGACCGTCTCCAGCCTCAAGTCCGAGGACTCAACAGAACAGCTGATCTGTAAAACGCCGCAGGATGTAAAAAAATGTAAAAGTGTCAGTTCGAAGAGTGTCGAAGCGGGGAGCGAGGATAATGGGGGGAGGAAGCTGGTTGTTGTTTTGGGGTTGTTGCAAGTGGTGCTGGGGGCTATGCTGGTGGGCGCGGGCGCGGTGGGCGTGGTGAAGGGCGCCGCCCTAGCGCGGGTGGGCGCCGGCCTGTGGGCGGGCTGTGTGGCCGTCGTCACCGGCGTCGTCGGCGTGCTCGCCGGCATCAACGACTGCTATGGACTCAATGCTGCTAACAGGTGAGCGAGAAGTAATCTATGAAGGCTGCTGAACACTTGTAGAGTAAACGGTAGAGTAGAGTGGTGGAGTACTAACTATCTTACTAACTATACCAATGAAGACATCATTGGTAGAGTAGAGTAGGTACTGAAATTTGGTAGAGTTTGGTAGAGTAGAGTAGCTGAACCGCCGGCAAGCTACTCTACCGCTTACTCTACCCGTGTAAAGCATCCTTGATTGCGGTCTATGTATTATTGAATTCAGCAAGGAAGATGTTTGATAGAGTCAAAAGATGTAAAAATTCGTTGACACATTTTTGCGTTAATTGAACTTCGGTACTTACAGCTTTCACTCTCTGCTATCTAAATACTGATTTCCATAAAAGTAATTAGGTAGGTACTAGTGAATAAATTCAATGATACAGTCGAAAGTTAAGTTGCCCGAAAAATATCATCTCTACCAGTTAACGTGAAGTTTTCAAGACTATATTTTTTTACTGTAGCTAAATACATATTCTACAGATTTCAAAACTTAAATGAACAATACGATTATGTACAGTCAATTAAAGATATGCGCGTGAGAGTGCCATTTCGTTAAACAGCATTTCATCGCAGCATGTCAAGACTGCAAAACGGCATCAGAGGCACGACTGTAAAAGAATAGCAATATTATTCTTAAATTACATGTGACATGTACATGATTGGACAAGGTATCGCATTCGTGACGTGAACGTGTAAAAGGCGTGTGATTGGATGAACTAACCAACTTCCCGCGGCGTTGCGTAATGACAAACAAATAAACAACAGGTTGAGATAGTTGCTTTCTCAATGATCGGTGCGCGGGCGCCGCCCCAGTGCCTACAGTGCTCGGTGCACTTGTTGATAAATAGTAAATACCTACTACCTACATTGCCTTCATTTACATAAACGTATCTTGTATGAATTTCAACGTAACTAATAGGTATAAACTCGGTGTAACATAACGCCATAAATATTGTGAAAAGTCGTAAGTTGTTAGAGCAATCTGTTTTGATTCAAGTTATTGAGAAAGGAATTAGGCTTTCTAACATCCAAGATCAAATTCAATGACTTATAAGAAGTAAGAAAGGCGCAAAACTCACTTTAAAATAATATAGTATTGTGGGACTAACTTTTCTTCACCATCGATTCAATGTTTACATCTGCATTCATCTACGAAAATTATTTTAGAGTTTGGTTTGACCAATGTATAAGTATATCAATAAGCGTTCCTATGTATGAGTTTCATCAAATCATTTATTCATTTTAGGCTGATACAGCACTTGTGAACGTCAATGAAGCTACGCTATTGGTTCGCAAATCCTACGGGCGGGAGGCCTTGTAACGAGAAGAACCGGCAAGAAACTCGCCAAGGGCTATTTTTTTTTCTTTTCTAAAAGACAACAAACTCCATTACTGGTATCTACGGTAAACAGAATAAGTGAATTTCACCTTTTTACTATAGAGAAGAAGCTGCTGAAGGATTCATCAACAAAACATTGCTTATAATTATATTTCCCGTAATGAGTCGAGTGTGTGATACATGGTCGTATCGGCGCGGGCGCGGCGGCCGTCGGATGAAAGTCCGCGCGGTGGGAATGCGGCTTTCTCCGCCGGTGGCTGTGGCTGCGCGCGCAGAACGTAATAGTTCATTGACGGACACATCGGAACTCATCAGCTTGCTTCGATCAATAATTCCACTAGACTGAGCGTCGGATAAGTCTGCGCGCAGTCAAAATCGAATACTAATCTTTTCCATTGCTTAGAACAAAAACAAGTATTGTAACTAACGCCAAAACGCCCCAGACGAGCGCAGAGTTATCTGACACGCACTCTATATAGGTTGGAGTGTGAAAAATGGCCGATCGAATAAAAGCTTACTTTAAAGATGCGCTTTTATTTCTTAACGATTCCTGTCATTTTTGACGTAAGTTTCATTTGTAACATTCGTAACCAAAGGAGAAAAATCTTTCCATGGTTTCTGTTCGTAACATTTTCCTCTGTTTAAAACAAAGTCAGTCGGTGCAATATTGCTTATTGTTTTAGTTCGTGAAGCATTATCTAGTTGGTATCTTCGGTGGTATTCGACAATACCACCGAAGCTCATCAGCCGTAGGTAGGCTTCTCCAATGTACTTCTTGGTTTCAAATGTGTGCTAACAAAGTATCGGAGTGTGAGTCGAGCTCGCGAGCGTTGTCAACGTTGCCATCTAGTGTTTCAAAACTGTATTTTAAGTAAAAATCTTTTTTTTTTAAATATTTGGATACTTAGTTGAAATAAATCTGTTGAACACGTAACGCATGTGTTAAAGACATGCGTACTTACCTAGTAGTTATTTTGAATAACATCCTCAAACAAAATTTTCCATTCAAACATTTTAGGGGCCGTTTCATAAAAGACATCTTAATTACTTATTGTAATTACTGTAGGGCAGAGGTACGCTTTGTGGCCACTTTAAGGAATTTTTGAATTTTAAGCACTAAGTACTGAATGGTCTAAGGTATTTAAGACACAAATTATATCTTAAATTATAGATAATATATCTACCTTTAAAGGTACATTTTTCAAATTTATAAAAGTAAAATAGTTTTTTTTATATTACACACAATGTGTGAGAGGTGCCAAATGTACCGGTTTTGGCCACTTACTGATAGTTAAACTTTTGTAAGTATTGCGAAAAATCAAAACCAAACCCAGGTAAAATCAATATATTCTAATGCGCTAGAAACCAGTCAATTGCAAAACAACAATTTAATTGTAAAAAACAAAGGTTTCTAAAGTATTTCATCCAAAACAAATTTCTTAAAATTTTTATACAATTCATTTTTTAAAACAGAAAATGGAATTTATTGAAAAAAAATCTTAACGGTTGTTATTATTACCTTAAAATACCTTATTTTAATTGCCTTTATCAGAAATGGCTAAAAGTTGTTTAGAAAATTTTTGCCAAAACCGGTACAGTGGCCAAAACCGGTACGCCTGCCCTACTTTGTTACTGTAATTGTAGACAACCTCCGTGGCCGAGTGGTGTACGCACCGGTTTTCAAGGTGCCGCTAACTCTAGAGGTTCCGGGTTCGAGATCCCCGGTCGGGTAAATATTGAAAACGAACTTTTCAATAGTTGCTCGGTTCTGGGTGTATGTGGTAATACCCGTCGTTGTTTCCAATTTCCATAATACTAGTGCTTAAGCTACTATACTTTGGTATTGGAGCAATGTATGTGATGGTGTCCAATATTTATTTATTATTTATTTATTTACTGTCCGCCTGTTTCATTTTATCTCGGTATATTCTGAATTGTAGTTTCAGAAATAAGCGCTCGAATAAATCATTATTTCTACAACTTTATTATATCAAATTCAGTAAAAAGCCTGTCAGCTACTGACGTCTAGGTATACTACTATCTATACCTAGACGTCTATCTATCTTCTCAATCTAAAATAATATAATAAAATTTGTGCGGAACCCTCAGTCGCCCAGCCAGTATTCGGAAGATGTTCGGATTTACCTACCTAGAAATTACGTGATAGAGTCGTGTACGACATCCAAAAATCCGGTCTGTGCATTCTGTGTTTAATAATATGATGAACTAACGATTGAAGTTTTATTCCATCTGTTTAAGTTGTTTAACGAATATGATGAGAACGTTTTCTCGAAAAGTTTTGTATCGTATTGGTATTTAAAGTCCTACCTAGCTCTCTGTTGTATCTATTAGTTTATTATTTCTTCAAACTCCTTTACGGTTATATCACATTTTTACTTTTAATTTATATTTTATTCGCCTGTGAATAAGTAAGCTGCATTTGCTAACAATATCCACATTAGTGCGAGGTTATAGAAACCTGTGAATGTGTCCAATTTGATAACAATGCGAGGTAAACGCCTGCTCCGGCCGCGACCGTGAAACGCCGACACAATATCAGACGGTGAAAATACTTTCTTTGAGCCAAAACTATTTCCATAGAGTAAATAACGTATGATAATAAAACACTCTCACTCGAAATGAAATGAAAACTTTATTTAACAGAATAATGACACATTGTTTTAAGTTCTGAATTAACCGAGTTACGAATCCTTATATAGATAGATAGATAGATAGATAGATAAATTGTTTATTTCCATCACATACAACACACAGATGATAAATGACTTCATAGAGGAACATACAAAAAAAAACTGAACTGTGTGCCGCATCGAGACAGAAAAAGGCAAAAACTCAGTGATACCTTTGCTTTGAGTTAAAGCAAAGCACTGATTTTCAGTTTTTGCCCAGTAAGCGCGTGGTCGCATGTGACGACACAGACGTGTATGTAAATATTAGAAAATAGAAAAAAAAATTCATGTAAATATAAAACATTAATTAAAAATTTCATTATTATTACAATTATTATTATTATTGGTTACTTTATATAATTATTATTATCAATATAAAAGCATTCACTGTTGTTAGTTATTATTATTATTTACATTAATTAGTATTAGCATTAGAATTAGAATAAGAATTAGAATATATGTAAGATACTTTTATTTATTTAGTTAAAGGAGGCAGAATCAGAATCAGAATCAGAAACCGTTATCAAGCTATCACACGTGCTTATTCCCAATTTTTGCATTGCGAGTAGTGCTGATTTTACATGCTTTTTAAACATTTTTCGGGATATATTTTTTCTTAACGGAGGTGGAATATTGTTCCAGCACTTAGTAGCTTGATAACGGAAACTGCCGGTGAACGCCTGCGTTTTATGAGTTTGATACGACAAAGGCGGCTTTATCTGTCTTGGTTGCCTGTATTCATCCCCGCGATTAGGTGCCGTAGGAAATTGCAGTTTTTCATACAAGTAACTTGGATTCTTAGACTTCATAAGATCAAACATTAAAACGGCTAAATGAAAGTACCTGCGTGATTCCATATTTAGCATCGCGGCCTTGTTGATAAACGGTGATACATGAGTACGAGGCGGAATATCAAAACAAAAATGGCAACAGGCATTCTGAATCCGCTGTACCAACGTCTTACTCCTACTCAAGAGGCGGGGCCCGTAAACAATATCACCATGATTAAGTCGTGACAGTATAAGGGATTCACAAAGGGTAACACGAGCTTTTTCCGATAAAAGACCACGTATCTTATAAAAAATTTTTAGGCGATAAAAACAAGACTTGACAAGACCCAAAATGTGTGACTCAAAGCGCAATTGGCTGTCCAAAATAACTCCGAGATTTCTAGCCTCATTCACTCGCTCTACAATTTCGCCACACACTTTTACACCAGTAGGACTGTCTGAGATTTTTGCAGTCTGGTTACTTGTACCGAGTACCATAAACTTGGACTTGTTAGGGTTGAGCACTAAACCATTATCAGCAGACCAGGTGGCTACAGCATCCAAATCATTGTTGATCTCCTCAATTATTTCTTTTATTTTATGCGGTGCTTTAGATATGTATAACTGCACATCGTCAGCGTAGCAGTGATATTTACAGTGTTTAATTACAGATGGTAAATCAGCAACATAAATAATAAAAAGCAAAGGCCCGAGTATAGACCCCTGAGGCACCCCGCGTTTGACGAATTCTGCATTAGAAGTTAAACATGACCCGTCCTCCCTACGTAGCCGCACTGCTTGTTGTCGGTTGCTGAGGTAACTATCGAACCATTTGACCGTTTCGACATCGCATCCATAATATGATAACTTTGATAACAGTAGCGGAATACTGAGACACTCAAATGCACGTGAAAAGTCAAGAAGCGCCAGTAATGTGATATTTCCCGCATCCTGTTCCACCAGTATACTATCCGTTATATCCAGCAACGCTGTAACAGTACCGCGGCCCTTCCGAAATCCGGATTGAAGTTTAGGGAGAACGTTGTTTTCTTCCACGTACCGAATAAACTGACTATAAACAGCCTTTTCCAGAATTTTGGACAAGAATGGCAAAATACTAATGGGCCTAAGGTCTTTAAGCTCACCGGGTGGTTCAACTTTCGGCAGTGGTGTAATGAGTGATGTCTTCCACTGAGAAGGAACTGTACAGCTAGCAATAGACCTATTTATAATTTGAGTGATAACAGCAAGCGTGCGCGGCAAAGTCAGCAGAACCATGTCCCTACTGATGTTATCACAACCGGTAGCATTGGATTTCACAGACAGTATATACTTCGAGACGTCAGACTCAGTAACTGGTTGTAGCTTAAAAGGTGTTGAAAAAGAATGATGCCGGTGGTGTTCGTAATAGGAGAGCCGCGAAATAGGAACCGTCCCCGAACCTGGTAAATCTAAAAAGTGTTTGTTTATTACATTTGGGTCTCCAAAGCAATCGGGAAGGCACTCGCGCTTCCCATCATTGGGCAATATTTTTTGCTTTAAGTTCTTCCAAAAAAGTTTCGGGTTATCTGTGTTTGAATTGACACAGTGATTAAAGAAAGCGCGTTTTTCATTCCTAATGGCAATCGAGACTGCATTTTTCATGTCTCTGAAATACTGTTTGTGTACATCCGATTTCGTCCTCCGACATCTAGTATGGGCCTTTTCACGCATCCTAGTCATTAACCTAATCGTATCTGTTATCCAAGGAAGGTTCTGGTTTGATCGTTCCTTAGTCCTAACAATAGGAGCGTGCTTATCCAAAACCGCTAATAAAACGCAATTAAATCTATCAACCATGCTCTCCACAGATGGTGACTCAGACAGCGATTCCCAATCTATAGCATATAAATTATTATAAACGCAAAAGTTTCTATGTATGAATGTTTGTTATTCTTTCACGCAAAAACTACTGAATGGATTTTAATTGAACCTTACAATAATATAGCTATACATCAATACAACACAGGCAACTTTTAATCCCAATATTCCCACGGGAACGGGTACCACACGGGTAAAACCGCGCGGAGAAGCTAGTTTACAATAATTAAAAGTAAGTACCTAACTAAAAAAAACCGAGCTCTACTGTAACTTTAATAAAAATAGATTTCTACATTTAAATTAAATAAACGATATACCTAGTTAACTTTTAGAGCTATACTTGCCACTGCATGATATTCATTAATCCTTTGGTAAGTTAACAAAAAACTTTTCAACACACTTGCTCATAAAGTGAGCCTTATTACATCGATCTTAGGGCCATAAACCGAACTATAACCCACGCGTGCATAATAATATTACAGTACTAGTCGCGTAATAGAATTATCCCTACAAAGTTAAGTAAGTACCTAACTGCAAATTATATGCGAGTTAACAGAGACTTTTCAATTTAACCGGGTAATACAGTATCCCTACAAAGTTAAGTTAGTACCTGACTGCAAGTTATATGCGAGTCAACAGAGCATTTTCAATTTCAGCGGGTAATAGATACAGTTCTTTTTTTGTAACAACAAAGAGGTTTTATACGGCTGAAAATCCATTTACGTTTTTAGAATAAATAAATGTGTCCCTAATTAAGACAAAAAACATAATTAAGTATATTATTATCAAATTATTTATAATTCACAATAATTTGTTATAAAACATTTGCATTTTATCACTATTATCATACTTAATTATTTTGAAGTAGGCTGTATGGCTGTATGTAATAAATCACCTCACATTTGGCGCGTGCAACAAAAAAACTTGCGCGCTTTTTCCCTTTGTTAATATTAGGTTAACACAATATGTATGCAATAAATGTTTGTTTTTCCTCGCAAGTGTGTTGAAAAAGTGCGTATGAAACTCGTGAGCAACTTACTCACTAGACACTCGGCTGATTTACGCCCTCGCCTGCGGCTCGGGCTGCAACCCACAGCCTCGTGTATAATGAGCAACCTAAGCTCACTTGTATCATAATATACTATTGTGAAGTGGAATCAATTCGTTTTCTAGTCATCAACATAATATAAAAAAATCAAAATAAATGAAAAAACAAATGGAAAAATATTGTAAACACGAACTAGGTTATCTTAGAACTTAGATTCAGATCTAGAAATCAGTACTATGAATGTTTGTAAGCTTAAGTAGGAACATACATTCATACTTAGGAACAGACATCGCTTCTGCAAGTGAGCGTGACGCGTTGATGTCTTTTATAAGGGCGCGTTGAGTATTTGTGATGTGATATACGTTTGCATTGGTATTTTATTATGTTGATTTGCTACTTTTCACGTTTATTTATATACTTGCTGTTCTAAATTAATTTCATTTGTATATTTCCAAATTAATAGACAAGATATATGCGACGAATAGTACAAAACGTTTTAAAAGTAAAATTAAGATTCGCTAAAATCATTAATGTTAAAAAGTCAAAGTCAAATCTGTTTTTTCAGTTCAGATTGTGATTACAATACTTATGAATGTCAAAGAAGTTACGTTATCAGTTCGCAAATCCCACGGCGGGAGACCTTGCGAGAAGAACCGGCAAGAAACTCGTCAAGGGCAATCTTATTCTCTAGACCACGGAGGCGGTTCAAACTTCCTGGACCATAACTAGCCCCTCACGCTGCATAAACAATAAGTACTGCCACGAGGATGGTAGTAGATGGACCTTTTGCCCAGATCGTGCATCCAACAGTCAAACCTGAGGGCTTCGATTTACCTCGAAAGCTTTGGTGCAAGTTAAACAGGCTTAGAACAGGACATGGACGCTGCAACTTCCTTTGTCATAAATGGGGGTGGCGCGATTCTGACCTATGCGAATGTGGCGTAGAGGCTCAAACTATGGAACACATAATGCAGCGATGCCCAATACATTCATATCCGGGACCCATAGAAGACATCTACAACCTCACCCAAGACGCAGCTAATTGGCTAAGAAACCTGAATGTTGACATATAATAATTATGTATCCGCCTATTCAAAATGACCGCCATACGATTAATATAATACTGCCACGAGGTGTTCCTTTCTGCATCACGCGTGCACCATGGGTGCGCGGTTCACTGGTCGCGGTAACCTGCGCAGTAATTAGCAACGGGCAGCGCGTGCGCGTTTCCGCGACGCCAGCGCACCGTGACAGTCGCGCATCTGATGGCTTACACAAGAGGCATTCGGTCTAATACTACTCCATACTAATAACACGGTAATAAAAGTTAGTAGTAGTAAGGCTGTGCTAATCTATACTAATATTATAAAGAGGAAAGATTTGATTCTTGTTTGTTTGTTTGTTTGTTGGCATCGAATAGGCTCCGAAACTACTGGACCGATTTCGAAAATTCTTTGACCATTAGAAAGCTACGTTCTTCCCGAGTGATATAGGCTATATTTTATTCCGATATTCCCATGGGAGCGGGTACCAAGCGGGTGAAACTTAGTAAAATTATAAATGCGGAAGTTACCCTGTTTCAGTTGGTTGATGCCTTTTCATTCCTGAACCACACACCAGATTTTGTTGAACATAAAGATAAATGAAACCTAGGAGAAGGACAGGAATTCGGCAAAGAGGAAAGACATTTCGCAAAACTTTAAAGGGGTTATAGAGACGCGATAAAATCGAGAGCGATATAATCAGAAATACATACATTCTAACCTCAACGTTGTTTTATTTTGATTCGGACTTCTGACGTCAAAAAATTCAGTACCAAACCGATAGGAAGCGTCATCACATCACCCATATTATTCAAATTTTCATCAGGCCGTCACGTCAGGTCTCACACATACACATCAAATCATGCGAAGAAAGTCGCGGGCAACAGCTAGTTAAATATATATGTAACTAGGGGCTCTGCGCGGTCTTACCCGCGTGGTACTCGTTCCCGTGGGAATATCGGGATAAAATAAACCCTATGTTACGTCACTCAGGAAGAATGTAACTTTCCAACCGGTTCAGTAGTTTTTGAGTTTATTCGTTACATTCAAAAATACAAATCTTTTCTCTTTGTAATATTAGTATGGATTATACTTTTTTTTTATTCACAACGGGGTAGCACTTGCCTTCACTCCACCTGATGTTAAGTGGTGATAAGGCTGATGGTGGAAGCGCACCACTCCTGGAATCCTCAATCAATGAGGAACTGGCTATCTTATCTGTTACTGCCGGAACACAATAATGCTGAAAACATCATTGTTATGGCGTCAGACTTAGGTAAGATGGTGGTAGCTAGCCAGGTGGACTAAGAACAAGTCCTGCCACCAACCAAACCGAATACAATGTGTAACCCCACTGGGAATCGAATCCGGGACCTCCTGGGTCTGAAATCGGTGGTGTGAACCAATAGACCACAGAGACGGTTAAAAAACGGTAAACTAAACTATATACAGGGTTAATTTTTGAACACCATCCAAATTTTTAAGCTCGTCTCAGAATCGGTAAGTGAACAACTTTCTTCTAGAAACATGAGTCGAAATACAACAAAAATTTTTCGACTTCCCATACTAAATCGATCGCGTAATCAGTCTGATTTGTATGAAAAGTAAAAAAATATATGTCATATTTCGACCCATGTTTCTAAGAGAAAGTTGTTCACTTACAGATTCTGAGACGATCTTAAAAATTTGGATGGTGTTCAAAAATTAACCCTGTATAGATTGATAGTAGTACTTATGGATTTCTTTAATCATCCTCATATCTAAGTACGTGTGTGTGTAGTCATACATACAGCCCGCTGGCTGCGTCCGCTGCGTCCGAGAAGTAGCCGAGCATGGCGCGCGGCCCGGCTTTCACCGCTTACGATTCCACTGCCATTACGTCAGGGGAATGTAAGCCCTATGTCTTTCATCGTGTGGTCTTTTCTTGATTGGGAGAAAAACGGACGTTTCATGGAAACTGCTATTTTTATTGCTCGCGGACTTGCAGATGACTTTTTAGAACTAATTATCGTGATAAAAATGTTTCTTTAAGTATTATTAAACTTATTAATTTCATTGTCTTGTAGTAGGTACTCCTGGCAGGCTATCTTTTTATTATAATTTACAAAGAAAACTAAGTATATAGCTAAGATGATTAACCTTTTTGTGAGTTTGTAGAATAGTCTGACCATTATGTAATTTGTTCAGTACACCCCTGCCTAGACCGCGGAGTCAGCATTGGCGCAGTGGAAGGCTATCATGAGTATAGACTCCGGACAAATCTTGGTTTCAGCCGGGATGTAACTGAACAATTGGACTGCGATACACAGCGGAGAGAATGTGAAGTAAGGTGATTTTACATACTGTGGTCTGTGCTGTAGAAAGTCCCTGGGCAGCGTGGGGAGAGGGGGGCCCCCCCTGTGGCTCCGTCTTCTTCTGCAGACCTTACCAATTAGTCACCTCACTCATAACACAAATAACAGCGTTCACAAGACACTGGGCGTTTCAACAATAGATACACAAAGACACACACGTGGGAGCTTTTTTTATTACGATATAGTGTCCCGACAACAAGCGCGTGTGGTAGAAAAGGTTATCTTTCAAAGCATCCGCGACCGGCCACTCCAGAGATGGCATCAAAACCTTGGTCGTACAAAACGGGATCACATAGATAATTTAAGATGTATTCAAACTCGATATGCCAGGCACATTCAACGCGAGCGATTTTTAACAAATTCAGCAAAATTATTCCGTCATTTTTTTCAAGAAGAATTTCAATCAAGTGTCACTGTCAACTTCAAGTGACAGCTAATGTCAATTTGACGTGACATTAGAGTTGCGTTCAGAAACGTCGATCTTTTCCGAACATCCCCCCGCCCCGGACCGTTAAGAACGGTACGTCAATCTACGGGTAATCGGGAGAGCCCACTAACTGCTCTCTTCAAAACCGAATCTCGAACCAAAACCTCAGCAAAACGAGGAACTCCGTCAGTTCCGGGGTAGAGTTTAACAATGCGCCCCCTTCGCCAACATAGGGGCGGCAGGTTAGCATCCTTAATCAACACGAGGTCGCCAGTCTGGGGTGGGGTGGTTTTATCTGTCCACTTCACGCGCTGTTGTAGGATATGCAAATACTCCATCGACCAACGTGCCCAGAAGTTTTGGGACATCTGTTTCAAAAGTTGGTATCGCGACAAACGATGGGATCCTACATCCTGAATCGGATATTCAGGCAACGCCAAAAGGGGCTGTCCGATCAAGAAATGACCTGGGGTCAACGCTTCCAGGTCATTCGGGTCCGAAGACAACGGGCACAAGGGTCGCGAGTTGAGGACGGCCTCAATTTTACAAAATACCGTATCAAGTTCCTCAAACGTGAGAATAGTTTCTCCAATCACGCGACGCAAGTGTGTCTTGGCAGCCTTTACACAAGCTTCAAAAATTCCTCCCCAGGTCGGACAAGCTGGAGGGCTAAACTTCCAGATTATCCCACGCCGGGAGAGGGTGGTTCCAATGTCTATTTTATTATCAACAAAAAACTTAACTACTTCCTTAAGATAATTACACGTTCCCTTATAATTAGTACCACAATCGGAACGTATCAATGACGGCAGTCCTCTACGGGAAACAAATCTGCTCAAGGCGGCGACAAAGGCTTCGGTAGACAATTCCGAGACAATTTCCAAATGGACAGCCTTGGTGGACAAACACACAAACACGCACAAGTACGCCTTATAGGTTTTAGCATTACGCAGTCTCGAAGCCTTTACAGTAAAGGGACCGGCGAAGTCGGTGGCGACTCCGGCAAAAGCTCTACATTCCGTGACGCGATCAGCAGGCAAATCACCCATCTGGGGCTGCATGGTCGCGGCCTTCAATCGATAACAAGGCAGGCAACGGAAAACCACAGTGCGAATGGCTCGACGAGCAGACAAAATCCAAAATTCACGCTGCAAAATGGCCAACAAAGCATTACAGCCAGCATGTTGTGCATTCACATGGCGATCTGTTATTATCAGTTGAGTCAAATGTCCGGCTTTAGGTAACAAAAGGGGGTGACGAGCTCCATACGGCAAGTTCGCATTTCGAAGTCTTCCGCCGACTCGCAAAAGCCCACTCTCGTCCAGGAAGGGATTCAATCGCGATACCGCGCCCTTCAACTTGCGACGGCCTAAACGCAAAATTTCAATCTCGGACTCAAAACTATCAGCTTGTACTCTCCGGACCCAAAACAAGAGCGCGTCCCTACGCTCGTCCGGAGTGAGAACCGACGAATCACGCCTCGCGCGTGGGTTTCTGCAATTGTACACAAAACGTCTGATCCAAGCGGTAACACCAAGCAGCTTCTGTAAGGAGCTGTACCGATCCAACAACAAATCCTTTTCCCCGGCGGGGTTAGTCTCCAGGACGCATGCCCGCATATCAGGAACGGCTACGTTCGACAACGCGGGAGAGGGCGGCCACTCCGACTCAGGCCGCATCAACCACTGTGGGCCCCACCAGAGGGGGTGGTTAATTAGGGTTGGGGCTACACAACCCCGAGACGCACAATCCGCGGGATTCATGGTTCCCGGCACGTGTCTCCAAATCAACTCGATGTCGGAATTACAAATCTGCGACACTCGATTGGCCACAAACACGTCCAAGGTGTGCGCCGGAGCCTTCAACCAACAAAGGACGACCTGACTGTCCGTCCAAGCATAAACCTCTTGTATCGCAATAGATCGACCTAATGTGAGCCATACGTGGTTCAACAAACGCATTAGGAGGGCAGCTCCACACAATTCCAACCTCGGGATCGTATGACGAGTCCGAAGGGGAGCGACTTTGCTTTTCGCTATCACCAGATGCACAGCAACAACTCCGTCAACAGTAACGGTGCGGAGGTACACGGCCGCAGCAAATCCACGTTCGGAGGCATCGGAAAAGCCGTGAAGAGTAACTTTACAATTTTCAGAAGGGAGGAATAGCCTCGGCAAATGCACTTCATTAATCTCGGGGAGGGATGAAACGAAGCTCGACCAATCTCGGAGTAACTCGTCCGAGAGGGGTTCATCCCACGACACACCCGAAGCCCATAACCGTTGCAAGAAACACTTGGCCATAAACAGCACAGGGCAAATCCACCCATTGGGGTCAAAGGTACGTGCGACAGTAGACAATACTAAACGCTTGGTCCAGACTTTCGGTGGTCGTAAATCCACACAATAAGTGAAAGTGTCAGAGACCGGTTTGTACTGTACGCCAAGGACGGTGACCACATGGGGATTATCAACATTTTCGAACAGGTGGGGGTCCTGCTGGTGCTCTTCGGGCAAACCTACCAGTACATCAGGCGAGTTGGATATCCATTTCCTCAACTCGTAACCTCCCGACTTCAAAAGGGCGGTGAGTTCGTCTCTCAGGACAATCGCCTCTGAGACAGATGAGGCGCCCGTGCAAATGTCATCCACATAGACGTCACTGGCCAAAATGGCGGAGGCGCGAGGGTATCTCAAGCGCTCCTTCTCGGCCAACTCCAACAAAGAACGAATCGCAACAAACGGGCTCGAAGCCAAACCGTACGTATTCGTATTCAATTCATAGATCAACAAGGGGTCCCTAGGACTCTCTCTCCACAAAATCAATTGGTACCTCCTATCCTCGGGATGGATGACCGTTTGTCTGAACATCATCCGGATGTCAGTCATAAATACAATTTGGTGCCGCCGGAAGTTGGTCAAAATGTCTGAGATCTCCGTGTGCAGCTTGGGACCTACATGCAGACACTGGTTCAAGGACGCTCCAGTAGAGGTGGGAGCCGAACCGTCAAAGACCACCCGAATCTTTCCGGATTTCAAAACGGCGTGGTGCGGCAGAAAGAAGTGCTCAACGGAGCGCCAATCCAAATCGCTCACGGACATGTGCCCTAACTCCTCATACTCCCGCATGAATTCAACATACTTCTGGCGGAAGACCGGATCCTTGCTCATGCGACGCTCCATCGCCACTAGCCTACGTTCCGCTAGCGGTCGGGATTCGCCCAGAGGAGGTCGGCCGGCACGAAAGGGGAGACGGGTGATCAAACGACCAGAGCGGAGGCGACCAGTGTTATTCTGGTAATACAACTCGCATTCATCCGCTACTGGGTCTACCCGCGGGGCTGGTGGAGGTTCCTCAACCTCCCAAAACTTCTGCACCACTTCGGAGAGAGACACATTAAAAACAAGACCGCGATCCTCATCAAGGGAATCCAAAACGCGGCGAGCAGGGCCCATCACAACTGTACCGAGTGTCGTCTGCAGAGCTACCAAGCCATCTGGCTGCAAAACTCGCTTCCCCGTCAACAAAACTCGCCCCAGGACATCGGCTCCAAGGAGAGCATCAATCGGGCCTGGGCGGAAGAAATTTGGATCGGCGAGTGGGGAATCAGACACCAAAGACAACATACTCGGTCCCAAGTCAACTGAAGGTTGACGGCCAACAACTGTGTCCAACACAATCGCCGAGGTCTTAATGCCTGGCGTGGACTTATTACGTGATGTAAATGTGAAGTCAACATGCCCTAACAACCCGGGGACTTTCACATCGCCAACACCTCTCACGCCTTCCGTGTGGGGGTGCACCTTGAGGCCCAACCGCCTAACTAACCAAGATGACACAACACACCCCTGAGCACCGGAATCCAACAAGGCGCGAACTTCCACAAGGTCGCCATTCAATCCCCTGACAAGCACAGAGGCCGTGGGCAACAAAACGGTCTCTGGAGGGGTGGCTACAATCGACCGTAAACACGTTGATTGCTAGTATGTGGGGTCCCCAGACGTCCCCCCATGGTAAGGGGGTCGCTCATAGCGATCCAGTGGGTCCCAATCTCCCACATACTGCCTACGTCCAATTCGCCCGGTATCAGGCGGGTTATATCTCCCGGCCCCTTGAAGACGGGGCGGGCGCCGCTCCAAACGCGGGTATTCGGCGAGCGGCGGCGAGAATCGGTGCCTATCATCCACCGTGTACGTCGCCCCATAGTCGCGGGGGCACGGTGACCGATTTTCAGAGGGGGGGTCCCGGGGACCCCCGGCTGTGCGAGGCTCAACACGTTGCGGGGGGCTTCTACGACCTCCCGCAACGCTCGCAAAATCGAACCCCCTAGTTGGGGACCGATTTCCCATGGGGGGGTCCGTGGGACCCCCGCCCGTGCGAGGCTCAAAACGTCGCGGGGGGCCTCTACGACCTCCGGCAACGCCCGCATAACTCATCCCCATCCTTGGGGATCGGTTTCCCATTGGGGGGTCCCTGGGACCCCCGCCCGTGCGAGGCTCAAAACGTCGCGGGGGGCCTCTACGACCTCCGGCAACGCTCGCATAACTCATCCCCATCCTTGGGGATCGGTTTCCCATTGGAGGGTCCCTGGGACCCCCGCCCGTTTGAGGCTCCAAACGTGGCGGAGAGCGTCTGGGGCCACTCTGGTGGCCACTAGAACTGCTGCGGGATTCAAACACCGCGGGGGGTCCGAGACCCCCACCCATACGCGGTGATCCTGCAGCGACGCGCTGCGGCGCTCCGCCGCCCTCTGGGCTGTTCATGCAGAGGAGGGGATGGTGGTTGCCCTTACAAAAGCGGCATGGGTGCGCTTGGGTACATTCGCGCTGCATGTGCAGGCCCAAGCACGAGTAGCACCATGTCCGTTGTCGCGCGATCGCTCGACGGCCTTGGACGCGCTGGTCGAGGAACTTATCACAACGGGTCGTGCTGTGACCCGGTTCCCGACAATACAAGCAGCGGGCGGTCTCCTGGACGGCGGCATAGCGGCCGGGCGCGCGAGGGGCCATACGCCCCCTACGGGGGGGTCCGGTGGGGGATCTACTCTGTGGCACAGGTCGTTCGGGTCCCATAGGACCGGCCAGAGAGGAATTATCTGCCAGTCTACTTTCTCCTTCCAGGAACGTCAAGAGGTCCGAGAAGGGTGGCAGATAAGTCGCACTATCCCCACCATACTGCTGCTCAAAACGGACCTTAACAGAGTCCGGCAACTTTCCCAGGACAATGTGCAGTAACAAAAACGACCACTGCTCCACTGGGAGTTTTAAGTTTTTCAATGCGTTGTAGGCAACCAACAGCGGATTCAACAAAGCCACTCTCAAGTGCATCACGCTGGCAACGCGGGGTAAATTCAAAATGGCGGCAACATGGTTGTCCGCCAGACGTCGTACGTTCTGGTACCGACGGGCAATCAAATCCCTGGCAATAGGGTAGTTTTCATCCGAGGGGGCCAAATGTTGAACCGATTCAAGGGCCTCCCCTTCCAACACGGATAATAAATAAGCTAACTTCTGGCCCTGGGTCAAATCATCCCGGGCATGTACCAGACTATCAAAAATATTAATAAAGCCCTCCCAGTCCTCTAGACGACCAGCAAAACGCCTTAAGTCTAAGGGGGCCAATCTAGCAAAGAGAGGGGGCATACTTTTAGATGTGACCGGGGACGGGCTCGGTTCATTCTCTCTTGCCACTTGCAAAGGCCGAGCCACCTGGGTAATTCTGTCCGCAAAATCATAACACTGGTCCACATCCAAATCGACTTCTTGTCGCATTTCCACATCGGCCTCAACAGTCCTTTCCAAAAATAAGGCATACTGTTCATCAACAACAGCCAAACGTACGGGCAGATCTACGTATCTGTTCAACAAGGCCTCCGTCCTATCAGGTCGATCCAACAATGCGACTGCAGACGCTAACCACCGTAACTCAGAACGTATTTTGGCTTTAGCAGAGGAGGCCGTCATTGTAACGTCACAAATTTATCAACAAAAACAACAAATTCAAAATATTCACTATAACACAAAATCTCCAATATTTTGAGGTTATTGATAACCACAAAATTCCAATATTACAACAACAAAGTATTTATAATGACACAAACTCTTAAATATTTGGAGGTTATCAGAAAACAACAAAACTCAAGTATATAATTATAACTCTAACTCTCAAGAGGTTATAACTTAGACACAAACTAACTTTGACTTTGTAAGTCAAAAGTTATTCAGTTCAAACAAATCACTGACCATTGAAATTCACTTGGATATCGACATACAACAAGATGATTTTAATTATTTCAAAGCACAAGTTTCAATAAGTTTCAATGTGTAAACAATGTCTTAAATCATTTAAGTTTCACTAAGTATTGAGTGCAAACTTATTAGCTAACCTTTTATTAGCTATTATTTAGCAACAAACTTGTCAATATTCACAACTCAAATTTGCTGACAAAACTAAATAATAATTATTATGAACAAAGAAAGGCATCTGTTTACATTTTGGAACCTCAATACATGACAATTAATTACAAGACATGGAACCAATAACAAAGGAATGCCCTTTACTTTTCAAATGCAAGTTAATTACCATTTACAAGTACAAATTAATCTAGTCCGGACCAGATGGTCATCAAACGGCACTGATTAATAGACAAACTTTTGGCGTGGGCCTCTCAGGCCTTCAAGCTACGCTCTTGCTACCAAGAAATGTTCAGTACACCCCTGCCTAGACCGCGGAGTCAGCATTGGCGCAGTGGAAGGCTATCATGAGTATAGACTCCGGACAAATCTTGGTTTCAGCCGGGATGTAACTGAACAATTGGACTGCGATACACAGCGGAGAGAATGTGAAGTAAGGTGATTTTACATACTGTGGTCTGTGCTGTAGAAAGTCCCTGGGCAGCGTGGGGAGAGGGGGGCCCCCCCTGTGGCTCCGTCTTCTTCTGCAGACCTTACCAATTAGTCACCTCACTCATAACACAAATAACAGCGTTCACAAGACACTGGGCGTTTCAACAATAGATACACAAAGACACACACGTGGGAGCTTTTTTTATTACGATATAGTGTCCCGACAACAAGCGCGTGTGGTAGAAAAGGTTATCTTTCAAAGCATCCGCGACCGGCCACTCCAGAGATGGCATCAAAACCTTGGTCGTACAAAACGGGATCACATAGATAATTTAAGATGTATTCAAACTCGATATGCCAGGCACATTCAACGCGAGCGATTTTTAACAAATTCAGCAAAATTATTCCGACATTTTTTTCAAGAAGAATTTCAATCAAGTGTCACTGTCAACTTCAAGTGACAGCTAATGTCAATTTGACGTGACATTAGAGTTGCGTTCAGAAACGTCGATCTTTTCCGAACATAATTAATACTCGATGCTAAACGAACACACAAAATCTATGTAAAACTAGATTGCAAATAAGACTTTGGTGAATTTAAAGTGAATGTATATACTTTCCGCCCCTGGGGCGGAAAGGTTCTCGAATGGCGACCGCGAACCGGACGACGTTCCGTGGGCAGGCCCCCTACAAGGTGGACCGACGATCTGGTCAAGGTCGCGGGAAGCCGCTGGATGCGGGCAGCGCAGGACCGATCGTTGTGGAGATCCTTGGGGGAGGCCTATGCCCAGCAGTGGGCGTCGTACGGCTGAAATGATGATGTATATACTTACGTAGGTATGCTTCATTACATTTGTTTTTGCTACTTAATAGTTCATACCTATTTCAAACTGTAATTTGTATACAATATCGCAGAAACATAGTGTGACAATGACAACTCCATTTTATCAGCTAAATATTACAGAAAATATGGAAACCTATATCACGATTTATAATAATAATAACGAACGCCGCGCAATAATAGGGTATTTTACTGTTGTTGAAATGTAGATATTTAATGATGACGTTAAAAAATATTGCAATTAAGAATACCAAATGTGAAAAAATAATTTGAATCTGTTTTATAATAAACTAGCGGCCGCCCGCGGTTTCACCCGCGTGGTTCCCGTTCCCGTGGGAATATCGGGATAAAATGTACATATAAACCTTACTCTTGAATCACTCTATCTATTTAAAAAAAACGCATCAAAATCCGTTGCGTAGTTTCAAAGATTTAAGCATACAAAGGGACATAGGGACAGAGAAAGCGACTTTGTTTTATACTATGTAGTGAAGATTTATAGTCTGTTTGATTTTGACTATAGCTGTCTCTTTCTAAAACGAAATCTTCTATGGCGTGACTATGACGCTACTAACTCACTGACGTCACTAAGATAGCGTCCTGTCCTTGTCTAATTATAAAGTTTGAAGTCCTATATCTTTGAAAATATTCAAGATAATTCAAAATGAAAACTTGTTTTGTGTAGCTCTAATATTTCGAAAAACATTTTAAAGAAATAAAAAAAAAATCAGTAATATACCGTATTGTTGATGTCACTGTTCCCCATGACGACAACCTTGTGAAAGCTGAAAAAGATAAAGAAAACAAATATCTTGATTTAGCTCACGAGATTGTTGACATGTGGGACATTGATTCAGCAATTATTGTTCCGATAGTCATATCTGCCCATGGTCTGATAGCCAAGAGCCTCGATAAACACCTTAAGAGGCTTGCGTTAGGTGGATGGATCGGGAGTCAGATGCAGAAGGCAGTACTTCTGGACACGGCCCGTATAGTGAGAAGGTTCCTGTCTCTGGATCCTTAACCATCGGTAGCCGGGACCCTGATCTTGCTACCGTTGGGGAACTGCATTTTTGTATTTTTAAATGTTATATTTTTTAGTGTTATACATTGTAAAATTTTAATGTTTAGAATATTATATATAATTTTGTAAGTATTTAAAATGTAATAAAGAGAATAATAATAATAATAAAAACACTTTATTGCAAAAAAATATAAATCAATTACATAGAAAGAACACAACAAGACAGAAAGCATACAAAAAGGCGGCCTTATTGCTAAATAGCAATCTCTGCCAGGCATACAGGCTTATATTACATTAAGCGAGTATCTTGCCGGTCGGTTCTTCTCGTTACAAAGTCTCTGCGTTAGGGCTTTGTAAACCGATGGCGTAGCTTATCTTTTACATTCACAAGTGCTTGTTGTAACCGACTAGACTGAGTAAATATATCTTAATTTTCATATAAAATAACCAGGTTTATTACATGTAAATGTTCTAACACTGAACATGTGGACCGTGGTCCGTTTATCAGGGGCCCTTCGCTTCTGCAAAGCTTGGGACTCTTGTATCGTTGAGAAAGTATTTATAAAAATAATCATTAAGAATATGTAGACAACAATAGTAACGATTAAGTAGGTTTTCAGTCAGTCAAATATCTATTGCTTGCTTGAGAGACAATTGTTACAAGACAGATACTATTAAGACACTTATAGCTTAATCATCACGCCGCCGGCCGTTACTGCCACTATCAGCCATCACATCTGTAACTCCTCACTATTCGTTCCCGCTCCACATACGCAAGTCATCACACAAATTCGTATTTATTCCATCACACTTTCTTCTCCAAATAATTATGGTACAGCGTAGGCACACTGGTACGCAATAGATGGTCAATTATGATAGTAAAAATAGTAATTGGTATCGGTGAAAGCGACTTAAGGCGATGATTCCCGACCGAAATAGGCACGCTAACGCTTGCTCGGTCGCGCGCGACACACTTCACGCGGACGCAGCGGCAGCCGGCAGTGAACTGTGAACTCGCGAGCGCCCCACGAAACGGAAATCACAAACAAAAATTCAATTAAAAATTAAATAAAAAATAATTTAAACTTATGACGGCCGAAATCCCTCGGCTATTCAAAGACAATTATTTTCGTATATTTTCATTAACTAAAACCAAGTAGGTATACTGCAAGTAATAGGATATTTGGATTACTATTAGACGGATGTTTGGGATTTTATTTGACACAGTTAAATATCACTAGTTAATTTAAAAAAACGGCCGGAAGCACTAGATAAATAATTGTAAAATAACATAATATATTTTTTCAAAATTTTTGAGTACTTATGGTTTGCGAGTAATCCATAATTTAAAATACCCTATTTTCGGGAATCGGCGCCTTAAGCCGACGCAATATGACCTGCCGATGAGTTTGTGTTCTTTTGTGGTTTAAATCGATAGTACTATCATGTTTTGTTGAGTAGAGCAGTGTGTGTTTGTAGCCGATAGCGTTTGATTGCATCACTCCTGCCAATAATTGGTCTGAAATTCTTAATCACCAATCTAGAGTTCTGGGAACTGGGTTAACAGCTATTTATCGTATTAAAACTCTGGAATAAACTCTAAATTCTAGGATATTTCCCGTAGAATTATCAGAGAATAAAGTGTATGATTTTGACTCCTGCTTAGTTAGGATGCGCGCATGCAGGACGAAATGGCAAAATAGTAGATTGTATTACAAGGGAGCAAAATAACATATTTACGGCGAGGGCGCTATTTTGAATCCAGAGCGCAGTGAAGGAGTCTAGAGTAGAATCCCGAGCACAGCGAGAGATTCTAAAGTAGAATCCTGAACGCAGCGAGGGATTCAATATACGTCTCCCGAGATGAAAATAATTTTGCGGCCAGTAATAGAGTGTATTACTCGGCTGCAAAATTATTACTTATTTTATTATTACTGTTATTTCAAAACTGCAATTTTTTTATATACCTATTATAGAAAAATCGGAGAAGGCGATGCCCCCCGCAACCTTTCTTTTATTTTTCTAGGTAGTTTTAGTTGTCTTTATTGCTTTTCTTATAGAGAGGGATGAAAAGCAGAGTGTATTTACTTTCCTTATATTCGAAATGAAAAGTAGAGTGTATTACTCGGCCGCAAAATTATTTTCACCTCGGGCGACGTATATTGAATCCCTCGCTGCGTTCAGGATTCTACTTTAGAATCCCTCGCTGTGCTCGGGATTCTACTCTAGAATCCTTCACTGCGCTCTGGATTCAAAATAGCGCCCTTGCCGTAAATATGTTATTTTGCTCCCTTGTAATACAATCACTATTTAATAGCTATAGTTACATCATCTAGTAATAGAACAAACCTTTAGCTGCACACATTTTCTAAAACTACTTATTTATTTCGCTTCTTAGATTATGAAAAGTGTAAAAAAAACAGTAGGTACGAATCACGAAAGATTCTGAAAATGGAAGGACATTTTATTTTAATTAGTTTGATTTCAAGGATTTGTTGGACGCTTTTCCAGGATAAAAAAGTAGCCAATGTCACTCTCCACTCCATCCCCCTAAACTATCCTCATATACTAAAAATCACGTTGATCCGTTGTTCCGTTTCAACGCAGGCAGGCAGACAAACAAACAAACACACTTTCAGATTTAAAATATAAGTATGGATTTATTTTTGATTGCAGGTAGGCAAGCTAGTGTAGGCAATGAAGCTAGTGGACCCCCACAGTAATTCCTCAGTCAGAAAAAAACTTTACGGCATGATAAAGTATCAATAAATTAAAAGTATTGTATAAATTTCCAAAAAATAATAATAATAGAAGGTTAGGTATTTTTTAATGAAAGTCTTATTTCATTGATATCTTTTTAGGAAAAATGCTCCGTCTAAACTTTCTTCAACGAACATATTCATGTAACGTATAAAAACAATAATATGAAATATCCAAAAAAATATTCCAGCAGAATCACCAAATTTTAATAAAATAATTGGGGTGACTTGGACCGAAAAATGTCTCTGTCGAACTTTTTTACGGAATTTTACCATTTGGCCAAGCGTACTCATGTTAGAAAAAAGTTTTGGATTTTTATCAAGTATCACATACTGGTATAAATAACTCATTTGGTTAAATAAATTTGAACTGAGAAATTACTCGGTTCAATATATAAACAGATTTGTATATTTAGGTATGAAATACCTAACTCTCGTGTGACTTTTTTTGAATAAACATTTAAAATTTTATGGCTCATGCGATTTTATAACCCAGCAAAGTTTCATCGGCTGAGGAATTAATGTATGGATCTCCATACAAAAAATCTGTTCATTGCCTACACTAAGCGCTTGCCCGCTATCTCGCCTGATGGTAAGCGATGATGCGATCTAGGATGAATCGCGCTTGCCTGAAGATACCTATTGATTATGGATTAAAGTTGGTTTAACGATATTAACGCTATCATTATTTATCCACAGCAGCCCGCTGCTGACGGCGTTTCTGGCGCTGTCACTGCTCTGCTTGGCGTGTGGTAACAGCGCCGCCGTGCTCGCTGCCACCGGCCTACAGCGCGACGCTGCTCGCGCGCCGCACGACGCACCCGCTAGCTTCGAGGTACGTATTTGATGGTCTTCCGGTTGGATACGAGGGGTACACTGAAAGTTATGCTAAGATTCGAAATTTAAACATTTTAGTCCATGGAAATCGTACATTTTGCCTTGCGTTAAATGAGGTAGTTCTGATTTTTTTGTATGTTAGTAGTGATGAGATAGTAATGACAAATCCAAGTTTTCCACCTCGAAAGCCCTCCGGATCATATTAAATATTTAAAAATCCAATAAATTTTCAGATTTTTTTCAGTTTTTATAATTTTTTTACCACCAAGGACCTGTGTTACGGTAAAAGTTACTATGCACGCTTTAAAGTAAACTAAATTTGCAATAAAAAGAGAATAATTGGTTCTTGTAAGTCAAATAGTTTTTAAGATGGGGCAATTTAAAAGTTTGCAAAAATTCAAAAAAGGAAGTATTACAGTTTTTTTAGTTTTCGACATTTTGACCCATAGTAGTGGGTTTATGGCAAAAGTTAAATTATAAGTTATAAAAGTCCATTAAATTTCCAACAAAATGAGACCAATTAGTAATATCAACTTACACTTGATAGTTCCTAAGACAGCTGTTCAAAGTTATTGAGGTAAGTAAACAATTATGTAATAGAAGGGTTTGCAAAATGAAGTACGCCATAAAGGAAGGAGGATCTGGGAGGTGGTGGGATCAATTATGTACATTGTATGTATAATTTTGATGGACCAGGCACGTCCTCTGAATCCACAGCACACTTTTTGGGGGCAGCTTGCTGAGGTATAATTTCTTCATCGAACTGCTCAGGAAGGTCAAAATCGTCCTTTGATGGTGGGTTATCAATCAATGTCATCACACATCAGGTCTGGTATGTTCTCGCATGATTGGCCAATGCAGTAGCTGCAAACAGCCGAACATTTGAGTTCTGCTTTCCTGCAACCACATCTGCTGGTACAACCTTACATCTTTGGTATGTTTTCAAGGCGATTAAGGTTTGCGTGTCATTAACAGGGTAGAACGGGAACGTCTCCCAGATCCTTCTTCCTTTAGGGCTTACTACCTTTTGCAAAGCCTTCTATTACATAATTGTTTACTTACCTACCTCTATAACTTTGAACAGCTGTGTCTTAGGAACTATCAGGTGTAAATCGACATAATTAATCTCATTTTGTTGGAAATTTAATGGACTTTAATAACTAATAATAAACTTTTGCCATAAACCCACTACTAGGGGGTCAAAGTTGACGAAAAATAAAAAAACTGTAATACTTCCTTTTTTTGTTATTTTGCAAATTTTAAAATAGCCGTAAGTATCTTAAAAACTATTTGGCTTACAAAAACCCAATTACTCTTTTTTTTATTGCAAATTTAGTCTACTTTAAAGAGTGCATAGTAACATTTGCCGTGACTCAGATCCTTGGTGGTAAAAATTTACAAAAACTGAAAAAAATCTAAAAATTTATTGGATTTTTAAATATTTAACAATGATCCGGAGGGCTTTCGAGGTGGAAAACTTGGATTTGTCATTACCATCTCATCACTACTAACATATAAAAAAATCAGAACTACCTCATTTAATGCAAGGCAACACCACTTATTTGGTACGATTTACATGTACTATTTATGAGCGGCCAGGAGCGCAGAACCCGGCGACCGCCCGCGTAGTTACTTTGTGGCAGAACTTTCAGTGTGCCCTACGTAAAACGGAAAAGTTTAAGAGCGGGCCGCACATTGAGCCAATAGTCGCGGTCACTAAACGCGACCACTAGTGGCTCAGTGAAGCCACTAGACGCGGCGGCCACCAATCGCAGCCGCTAGTGGCTTAGTGGCTGCCACCAGTCGCCGCCACATAGCCACTACCAGGGGGGTGTCACTCCGCAGCTTAGGTACGTTCGACCGGCGCGCCTGCCGGGCAGGCGTATGGCAGAAGGATGCCGCTCGGCTCGTACGCTCGATGTTCGCGCGTAAAACGATTGATCATTTCTGTGATTTTTGTGCACCGAACAATGACTACTAAACGTTCTTATAATCCGTATATAAGATACTGTTGTGTTTACGGGTGTATAAATAAAAGAAAGAACAAAATAAACAACAAAACCGAACTCGTAAGTCGCTCGCAACCCTAACCAGCGGACGAGCTGTTTGAGACATTCATAGAAATAGAAACGCTCGCGCGTAGCTATTGGGTACAGTTTTGCTTGCATGCGCGAACTCTAGGTTATTTTAACAGTAGGCAAGCGATGACAAAGCAACCGGAATTGGACTTTATTTCCACGCAGATAGATTTATTTTTATTTGAATGAGCTTGCAGAGTGAGTCTTCTGTGCCTTAGCACTATTATTTATTCTGTGCCACTACTTTTGGCTGAACGGTCTGGCCACGAACATGCGTGACGGCGGCGGCGCGGCGGCGACAAGCAAATTGCGCATCAGTTGGTGCGTCTCTTTAACTTATTTGATTACACGTCTGTCTGTCGTGAGTGCGCAATGATTCCGCAATTCGCTCGTGTGTAAAGCTTTACGCCGATGCTAAACTAATGTATGGAAAAACTCGCTCGCAGCTTGTGGTCACGTTTAGTGGCCGCGACTAGTGGCTCAATGGGTTCCCGCTCTTAGTTATTTATGTTGCAAAGATGAATAAGAGTCCCCGCAAACTTTTTTTTTATTTTTTTTTATTGTGTTATTGTGGCATTGATGTTAGCTTCAAACGTGGCCACTAGTGTCGAGCGCGAGCGACTCCCGCAGCTTGTGGCTCGAACGTGGCCACTCAAACGCTCGGTTTGCAACGATGCTATACATAATGTAGGAAAAAACTCACTCGCAGCTTGTGGTCGCGTTTAGTGGCCGCGACTAGAAGCTCAATGTGCGACCACTCTTATAGTTAATTATGTTGCAAAGATGAATAAGAGTCCCCGCAAACTGCAGACTTTCTATCGGCCGATAGTTTAGTCTGGCTCTTAATCAGAATGAAGATGTATGCAAGTGCGCTCACTAGAACGATTCGGATTGCCTTGAAACTAACCAGGCGGCCAACTATCAGCCGACTGGAAAGTCTGGACTCTAAAACATATATTATGCTATACAGGATGTTAGTTTAAACAAGGGACATACTTCAGGGGGTGAAAGTACCTATAAATACAAACAACTTTTACAATGGGACCAAGTGCGATATCGCGAAAAAAAATCGGCTGTTTCATACAAAAGTGCAATACCGAATGGGCCAAAATGTAGGTATGGAACAGCTGATTTTTAGGGTTCCGTAGCCGAATGGCAAAAAACGGAACCCTTATAGATTCGTCATGTCTGTCTGTCTGTCTGTCTGTCTGTCTGTCTGTATGTCTATCTGTCCGTCCGTCCGTATGTCACAGCCACTTTATTCCAAAACTATAAAAACTACATAGTTGATACTTAATAGGTAGATGTATTCCGTCAACCGCTTTACGATTTTAATACAAAAATAAAAAATAAAAACAAATGAAGGGGGGCTCCCCATACATAGAACTGAAACTGAAAAATATTTTTTTAATCAAATATATTCGTGTGGTAAAATAACATGGAGGTTTCTCAAATAATTTTTTCTCAAACTCAATATTTTGAAAGATAGAGCCTTCCAAAGTGGTAAAATGTGTGTAACTCTAACCTCTAACTTTTGAAATAAAAAAGTTAAAAATCTAGAAAAAATATATGCTGTAGATTTTAATAAAAACTTTCAACGAAAATTGGTTTAAACGATACATAGTGAGTACTTTTTGAGATATAACACATTTTCAAAAACCGCAAATGTAACTTTGCCGTTCATACAAACACTATGAAAAACAAAGTTATATTTTGCTGACAAAAAATTATGGTGGAATTTTGGCAGGGTATAGGCAATCGGTACGTTAAGTGTGTACGGAACCCTTGATGGGCGAGTCCAACTCGCACTTGGCCGATTTTTTTTCGCGATATCGCACTTTGTCCCATAGTAAAAGTTGATGGGTACTTTCACCCCCTGGAGTATGTCCCTTGTTTAAACTAACACCCTGTGTATGTAAGGAAGAGAAAGTAGTAGTAGTATCACTTTAGTAGATAAGGGCGTAGATATTCGTACATAATAACCAGTACCTATCTAAGTTTGAACCGCAATAAAAACGCAGCATTGATCGCAACTTCCTGCACGTCGTTAGGCGGGGTGCTCAAGCGCCGGGTGTTTTTGCAGCGCGCTTAATAGAGCGCGTAATGCACCGGCCGACGAACCCGCAACCTCTGCTGTCGACATATCGAAGAAAGATCTCATTAAAGGGGGCTTAGACAAAGTAACATTTGAAAAACGATAGCGAAGCGATAACGAAGTTCGAAAGAAATTCAAGGTATAGGATTGGCGGATTGGTATAAGCTGCGCTAAATCACGTGGTCTTGCCGCAAGTTGATTGGAGCATAAAGACGATAGCGATAGCGATTGTCGTTTCGCCACATAACGATGTTACTTTGTCTAAGCCCCCTGACACTTGATAAGGGGTGCTTGCGCAGTTATAATTGCGCAATATAGATTCATAAAATATTAATTACTAGGATTCCGCCCGCGGCTTCGCCCGCGTGGACTAAACGACGTTATCCCGCGGGAATGTCATATTTTTCCGGGATAAAATGTAGCCTATGTTCCTCCCCAGGCTACAAAGTATCTATGTTCCAAATTTCAGCCAAATCCGTTCAGCAGTTTTTGCGTGATTGAGTAACAAACATACAAACAACCAAACATCCAAACACCTAAACTTTCACATTTATAATATTAGTAGGAAGTAGGACTAGTAGGACTATCAGGGGCAATGGCTACGAATGCTTACAAATGCTCCATTCCAAGATCTAGTGCCGAAATTCTCTGTAAGCATAAAATGGTACCTATTCGCGTAACTAGAGCCAAATTAAGTCATTGATTGGGTTTGTTTTTTGTTTGTTTTTTTTTTGTTTTTCTGGTTTGTATTTAATAAGAAAAAACATAACCCTCACTCTGTCGCAGACGGGTGAAAGATGACTAACAATACTTGTATCGTAAGGTTGTATAATAATCAACTTGTTTCTGATACAACTTTTATGCCATATAAGAGCATCGATCTTGGGAAAATTGGTTCAAGTAAACCTTCCTATCGTATCGCCCGAAGGCTGGCAACCGGTCCAGTTAAAATTAATGGATCCTGCCGCCGAGTTAGTCAATATCAGATTAGCTGTTATATCTAGCGGGTTTAATGATCTCTAGTGGTTATGTCAGCTTGTTTAATATACTACTTGTAATGGAAAAATTACGTTATTGAATATAATGTGAAGTCTTCCTAGTCCTCAGGATACTTGTTTTAGTTTGAAAGTATGTAAGAAGTCTGTGTTTTAGTATGATCGATAATATTAAATAGTTTTGGTGTGATCTTACTTGCTTTCCGAAAATATTCAGTCATGCTCGTGCATATTATACTCTATCAAGTCGTGTACATACACGCATTTACTTAGACTAAAACTTTTCGTTGGTTTTAAGCCGAAAGTGTTTTCTAAGTCAAATTGTAGAGATATAGAGATATTTGTGGCATTGCGTTTCGATTGCCACATTTCACTTAATTATACTCAGAGCTGTAAAAAAAGGTGTTAATGAATAAAAGTGTTTATAAACACAAGTCTCGTCAATCAAAGGCGCGGTATTTCACACCACCGCCGCCGCATGGAAGGTTGCAGTCGACAGCATCGAACGTGTTATTAACCGCGGTTGCTGCAACCACGTCCGTGAACTACTCGTAAAAGCTAATCAGACGTTGTAAGGGTGCTCACAGACGTACGACAATCGATCGACGAGACATAGCCCAACGGATTGTGCGCAAAATGCCTAATTTATTTTTACAGGTTAGAAGAACGTAGCTATACCACATGTTTAAGAAAAATAAGTTCTTCTGCCAAGAATATAATGCTCAGTTCTATCGTAACATAATCATCACAAGTCATTCCAAAATTGAGATAAAAAATAAGCCAAATATGTCTGAAAAAGGTTTTCATGTTGAGTTTTACGATTATTAAATCCATGCATAATATTTATTAGTTACAATCAGCTTAAACTTTATTAAAGTCTGAACGAAACAGATTTTTGCTAACATGTTTACTTTTTTAAATAATAAAATTAGTGGCGACTAGCGAGAGCTCTTCTTAGCGTGGTTTATTAGTGTTATGTTATGCCAAAGTGGTTCTTATATGCGCGTCCGGACGGCTGAATTTCCGAATACACTGCATCAGTACGCAGTAGATTCGGAAACTCAACCTTCGTTGGCGCAGATAAAGACCACTTTGGCATAACACTAATAAATCTCCGTTAGCTGCGCAGCCTATCCTCTTAAGGCCGCCACGTTGCTACTATTGGCTGACTTCCGCCGTCAACGGAGGTAGGTATAGTCCCACATTCCTGTCTGTTCCGGTAACAGTCGTGAAAGAGGAGCCACTTGCAATACAAAATTGGCTGTCAAAACTGGCTGACATATCAAAATGTTTTATTTTCAAAAATTATCACCGGAACAGATATGCTTGTCGCACTATAAAGTCCTCCACGTATAGGATGTCGTCGTCGCTCATGTGTTAGCGCCCTTACTTGGACTGTGGACAAGCAACGTAGACATTATTGCGCGTTAGCGGCCGAATATAAAGCTCAGTATGACAGGTTTACGAGTTAATTGCAGGAAATACGCAAAAGTTATACTTACTGCAGACAAAAAATGCGACTTAGGACTGTTAACCAATTTAAAGTTTTCAGTATGATGGAGACGAATGATAACTATTTTCCTTCCTGATCAGAAGGTCTAAGTAGCTAAATGTCCAACAGCGCGAAACGTCTAACTAGCAGTAAGTCTCATTAGCAAAATGTCTATGTAGCAAAACGTCCAACTATCAAATGGTCTGTATAGCAGAACATCTATTTAGCAAATCGTTACATTATCAAAATGTCTGGATACTCAGGCACAAAATTCAACACACAAATTACATCGGGAGGGAAACTGACACGGAATTATAATATGTACGTACGTACAGACTTGTACATACCTACAGATTCTTTAGTCTATGTAGCTTTTTGATGGTGACTGACAATTTATTGTCAAGAATGCTATTTGATTATGAAAGCTTAGAAAAGAAGCGCTTTGGCAAAATACAAGAATATGTTATTTGAAGGAAATAAAAGAAGGAAGATCGATTGCCAAATACAAAAAAGCTGCAAAAGTTTTAGGGCCAAAAAGATAGTCCCTTTGAATTTTTGATAAACCTTGGTCATATCAAAAGAATAAGTAAATAAATGCAGGGGAATTTGTGCGCCTAATATCCTAATAATATTTATGGCGCTACTAGCTTTTTAATACAGATTTTGTTTTCTCAAATCAATGTAATGTAATTTACTTACAAATGACTTTTTCTTTTTATCATGTGTGTACACATTTTAAAAATGACTTTTTGCTAAATAGATGTTCAGCTATATAGACCATTTGATAGTTGGACGTTTTGCTAAATGGACATTCTGCTAATGAGACTTACTGCTAGTTAGACGTTTCGCGCTGTTGGACATTTAGCTACTTAGACCTTCTGATCAGGAAGGACTATTTTAATCACTGAACGTGCGACAACGTTATTTTGGATAAATCATAAATATGAACTTTTTTTACGTGTTTTCTGGTAGGCGTGCAAAAAAGCAAAATCAGTGTGATATTGCACATACATTCTGTTTTAGCTTCATAGAACCTATTTTAGTTTAAATGTTTAACTTGATCATAAGATTAGTATGATCAACTTATATTTAAAAAAAGTTGAAGTCAGAAGTCGAGTTTACAAACCGTCGGAAACGGAATCGGATTCGAATTATGTGCTTTGTCTTTGTCTATTCTATAGTAGGTGACAAGGACGCATACATTCCGTTGTCGGGAGCATTTCCGATGGTTCGTGAATCAGAGGGCTGTTCAGTTTGAAGATCTCACACAAAATATACAACTATTAATTTATCTCAAGTTAATAACATTTGATAGCCATCAGGTTGTGTCTGTTTATATATTTAAAATAATTACATATGAATAGGTATAATGAGGATGCCAGCCTTGACCGAGTATTTAGCTCCGCTCATCTTCATTATTCGAAGTCACGTTCGATCACGCGAGGTTTGACCGGCGCTGGTTGTTATTTTATTACTTGTGAATCCCCTCCATCCATCATTGAGGTATTCCTCGAAGCGCTCCCATTTTGGAGCGCTCACAACGAAGCGCCCCAAAACTATTCCTCGAAGCGCTCCGTTTAATAACTGCTAATAAAAGGAGCGCTTCACAATTAAAAATATTGAAATTTTATTCCTCGAAGCGCTCCCACGTTGACAACATAGACTACAGGAGCTAATTTGAAAGTTAATTTTAAAGCCCTTTATTTAAATCATCTTAAGAATTTATAAAAATTAAATAAAAAATTAGCTCCTTATAGATTCTGTACTTCTGGTAGTTTTTTCTCTACTATCCAATATATTTTTTATTAATTATTTAACATTTTAACTTGCACTTGAACTAATTCAAATTCACGCGATGCTGCTAGCCAGGATCACCTTAATATGTATTTGCAAACATTGATTTGCAAACTACGCTCACGGAGTACCCATCACTATTCAAAAGTTAAACATAGGGGCGCTTCGAGGAATAAAATGTTAACATTTTTAATTGTGAAGCGCTCCTTTTATTAGCAGTTAATAAAAGAAGCGCTTCGAGGAATAGCTCCAAATTAAGTAAACCCTGTCGTAGTGGATCGGTGTATCTAAGAGTAAACCAAGTTGCACTATCTAGTTGTGGCTGAGTGGTGTACGCATTGGTTTTTAAGGTGCCGCTATCTCTGAGGTCTCTCTCTTATTCTCGGTTGGGTAAATGTTGAAAATAAACTATTCAATATTTTCTCGTGTCTGGGTGTATGTGGTAATACCGTCATTGTTTCCAATTGCCATAACACAGGGGCTTTAAACTACTTAACTTGGGATCGGAGCACATGTGATGTTATGATGTTCAATATGTATTTATTCATTTATTATTTACTAGCGGATTCTCGCTGTCTTACCCGCGTGGTACCTGTTCCCGTGGGAATATCGGGATAAAATATTATAGCCTATGTCACTCGAGAAGAATGTAGATTTCGAATGGTGTAAGAATTTTCGAAATCGGTCCAGTAGTTTCGGAGCCTATTCGTCTTCTTTATAATATTAGTATAGATATAGATTTAAGTTAAATGTTATTGAGTTTGGGCTTCAATAAATAAAAGTGGAGATCTTTAATATGTAACCTCCTTACTCAATGATACATATTTACGAAGCAGTTGATATGTAAAATCAAATTACAAATTATCTTCTTTATAATATTAGTATAGATATAGATTTAAGTTAAATGTTATTGAGTTTGGGCTTCAATAAATAAAAGTGGAGATCTTTAATATGTAACCTCCTTACTCAATGATACATATTTACGAAGCAGTTGATATGTAAAATCAAATTACAAATTATGAAGTTGGATTGGGCTTCAAAATTTGAATGATAACTGCAGTAAAGACGGTTGAGACCACATCTCACATGGAGAGGTCACAGACGAGGGTCAAAGGACCTCAGGGGCATGCGATGCGGGATCACGGCCGGGTTAAGCTCAGGCGGGAACCCCAGGGTCTGCCGTGAAAGCCTGCGCCCTCGCGCCGCTCAACCGACAGCCGTGAAATTACCAGCGAAGCCCGCGGATACATCTACACATCATAAATAAATTATTGGATTGAGGCTATAATAAATTTGTGAATCCAATGAGCTTATTATAATCTATCTTTAGAACAATTTTATTTCTTTTTTTTTAACATACCTACTTAATAATATTTACAATGCAAATTTTATTAATAATTGTAAATATTGAAATATATTACTCTGAAATTAACTACTCCGTAGCTCAGTGGCTAGAGCATTCGCCGGACAGTGAAAGGAAGTGGGTTCAAATCCCATCGGAGCTGGTTGTGAGTAGATTTTTTCTTATACTTTATTTCCAATATTTTCAGCAATTAAATTGTTATTACTTTGTTTTGTAGTCCTTATAATGCTTTTGAATTATTTTGTATTTGTCTGAATATGTTTCCCCATTTGTAATTTTCATTAAAATAAAAAAGCTATATTTGACATCTTTGACTGAATAAAAACTATTTATTAAAGACTTAAAGGTAACTTAAAGGTCCCAAAGCTGATAACAATATGTTGTGTCGCAAACCTTCGACAAAGGCCTTGTTGTAAGGAGAACCAGCAAAAAGTTTTTTTTCTGTATGTTTCATATTTATGAAACTGCATAAGGCCGTCATGAAAACCAACACGTAGTATCAGAGGTTAACTTCTGTACCACATGACTAAAGAAATACACAAAAAAACATTGTACGCCATACGATGCTGTTTATTATTAACCTCAGAAGATATTTTATTTTATTTATAACTAGCGGCCGCCCGCGGTATCACCCGCGTGGTACCCGTTCGCGTGGGAATATCGGGATAAAATAAAGCCTATGTCACTTGGGAAGACTGTAGCTTTCTAACGGTGAAAGAATTTTCTAAATCGGTCCAGTACTTTTGAGTTTATTCGTTACATACAAAAATACAAATCTTTCCTCTTTATAATATTAAGTATAGACTATAGTATAGATTTTACACGTCGAGATTTGGCTTATACTTCTATTAATAAAAAACAGGCCAAGTGCGAGTCGGACTCGCTCATGAAGAGTTTTTCATAGTGTTCGTATGAATAACAAAGTTATATTTGCGGTTTTCGAAAATGTGTTACATCTCAAAAACTTGTAAAGCCTACTTAGCTGTGATAGTTTTCCTTTTGACTTCTTCATACATATACTATCCCAAAACAACCATTTGGCTGGCAGAGGGGGGGGGAGGGGGGACATGACTCTAACAAAATTTGGCCCTTTAGCTTAATAATTCACAAATCTCAATCATGATGATAATGATGATGCCTCAATCAAAAAAATTTTTACACAAACCCGCAATAATTTTAAAATTTCTGCCCAACGACAACACACACTATGGGGTAGACAAGAAAAAAAAATACATCCCCACTTCATTTAAAAAAAAATTTTTTTTTTCAAAATTTTACTTCACCACTTTCTCTGCTCTGATTAATATGTATATTCATGCCAAATAACAGCTTTCTAGTACTAAGACTCTATGAGCTAGGGATAGACGGACGGACGGATATGGCGAAACTATAAGGGTTCTTTGTTGACTACGGAACCCTAAAAAGATGAACATCAGCCACGTGCGGGAATGACGTGCGTGAGTCGCGCCGCCTTAATCGTTTTGTCTTTATCCATAACAACCATACAAAAAATCTAATCTTTCCTCTTTATAATATTAAATAAAGATTACGTTGAATAAAAACTCCATTAATAAGTATTATTTAAATACCCGCCACTGTATACTGAGTAGAACACGCGACTGTATAAAAGCGAAGTCCGTCACGGCGATAGTGGCCTGCGCGGGCGCATGTCGCGGGCAGAACAGGGCGGCTAATTAAATTTAATTAGCTTTTGTGTTCTAATTTACAATGAGCTCGAGCGTAGTCGGGTTTACCGATATGAAAGCCAACAGTGATGTTGAATACCGTTTCCTTGTACAAAGGAAAACATGCTTTAGCAAAATATGTAGACATATTGTACCTAATAAACAATAACGCGAGAATCTGTACATGATACCTATGTCTAAAAAACAACAAGTGGTACGGTATTGTGGGCAGAGAAAGATGGAAACCAATACTTATTTGCATACCCGTGGAGCGCTTATTGATCTAACGGTAAAACACATTTTTTTTTTATCTTTTGTTCAAAAGAAATCGATTCATTGACAAAATTCATTCCGGGACCGAACGAAACCTGACAACTTTATAGGAACGTAAATGTGTTCTACGTTCTACAGAAAATTATTTGATCTACAGTTGCATCAAGAAGCACTCCACGGGTTTGCATCTTTGTTTGTGGAATTAGAGATCTATTGAACAGATTTTAGCGAAATTGTGAGCAGTTACAAACTAACCACGGCCAACTAGGATACTTTCATTCGGTATACTAACACCGTTGAGTAGTTCTTGAGTTTAAAATGAGTAGTCTTTACTAATAATCTTATCTCTGTCGCCCACAGGATGAGATGCTAGCCTGGTCGCCAGTGCTAGCCAACATCGCGGTGCTGATAATCTCGGGCGCGCACTGCCTGGTGAGCGTCGCCAGCATCTACCACCTGTCCCGGCGCGTGTGCCCGTGCTTCCGCGCGCGGCAGCCCTACGACCACAACCAGTTCGAGCCGTTCAAGCAGCCCTACGTGGTACACGTCGATGAGCTGAAGAACGGCAAGGAGGATCTCGCTAAAGATCTCGAGGGGAAGTTAGAGACAATTAAGAAGAAAGGAAAAGTAAGTAGAAGACTTGAAAATGAAGTATTTAGAAAATATCGACCCGTCTCACAACCAGCTCCGGTGGGACTCGAACCCACGACCTTTCGCTATCCGGGCGACTGCTCTAACCACTGAGCTACGGAGTCGTAAAAAGAAAAAGATACAAACGTTCGTTCTAAATAATTCATTTTAAATTTTTCAATAATAAAAATTGCATTGTGAATGCAAAAGATTAAAAATTTAAATAAGTAGAAAACTTCTGAAATGGATATAGGTTTAATTATATAGGTGGTTTAAGGTGTATCGATGGTGTGCAAGGTTTGAACTTATGCTGGTGACTTAAGAGTAAAACTTAGCGCTGATCAAACTGGTTGATCATATAATTATGATGATATAAATGGGATAAAGGCTGGAGCTCGTTGGTTATCATGAAATCTATCCTAAAAGCAGACACAATGCAGAAAATGTAGATAATTATTTAAAAGAGGCACGTTGCCAAAAATTGCACGAGTAAAATTGATATTTAAGTTGCAGTGCAATCAAATACCGACGACTCCTCATATTAATATTGTTGTAAGTTTTTACTCTACCCATGAGGTACTGTCCAATGAACGCTTCCTAAGGCTCGGACTATGTGCGTCGGGAATCGGTCCGGTTCGGAAAAATAACAACAACAAACAAGCTCGGATTCAAAGGTATCGGATGGCTCCGGATCGTATGTAGTCATCGTAAGAAAAATTCAAACAATTGCTTGAACGACGGATTGAATCCGAGCTTGTTTGTTGTTGTTATTTTTCCGAACCGGACCGATCCCTGACGCATATAGTCCGAGCCTAACTATCCTCCATTTTTCTAGGAGGAGCCTCCCGAGTACGGAAGTGCCAACAGCAAGGAGAAGCTGGTGTCCCACTGGCTGGGCCGGCACCCGCCGCCGGGCGCGGTGCCGGCGCCGGTGCCGGTGAGGGCGCGGCGCGGCGCCCGCCCGCCGCCGCTCATGTTGCTACCCGCCCCGCCGCACCAGCACAGCACGGTGAGTTACCTACCCTTGAATCTGAAGGCCTGTTGGCAACGATCTGTCAGTTGGACGCAATAGACCACATACTGACAGTTCCCCTTAAGATTTAGGCGCCCCTAATGCCCAGGCATAGTGTGTGGCCGCTGGGTGGCGTGGACCAATTGACAGTTATCGGCCGGACAGAAACTACAGACAAAAACTAAAACTGACGACTATCAACTGTTAGTGTGTGGGCTCCCAGCTGGTTTTCGACTATTGGCGACCGGCAATGATCGGTCTAGTGTGTGGCTGACGGAGGTCTCGTCCGATCTGGAACGTCAAGCGGAATGATCGTCTGTGAGGCCCTTTTGCTTGTTAATTGGGTATGCCACAAAATACTACTTATATAAACTGTCACAAATTATTATTATAGGGATAAAAGAACGGAGTTATCGAATCCATGTCAAAAATAAGGTTGTTTCAATACCTATATCATAAAAAAATATGTGATGATGTTATATGCCCATTGCCAGACTAAACATAGAGAAGAAGAAATGTTTTAGTATTCCAGTGTAAAAGAAATTTGGCATCAAATTAAGAATGATGGCAACCGTATGGGTGCAATGGTCAGTGAATGCACTCATCGGATTCACCTGCCAAGTATGTCACGAGCATAATACCTTTGAGCTAAACCTCTAAACAACATTTTGCAATAGTTGCTAGAAACACCTAATTCGTGTTGAAGACTTGTGTTTAGAAGTCGGCGATTATTTGAGTGTCTGCGACACGGGCTTGCTCAACGGCCGAGCGATCACGAAATATGATGCTGCGGCGTATTATTTAACATTGCGGCCATTACGCCAACGATCTGCCGGATCGAATTCAATGTTGTTTCGCCGTTTGTTATTCAAGTAACTTTGCCGGCGCTATGTTATGGTTGCCATCAACTAGTTGTGCCAGCATCTATTTATATTCATCAATCTACAACAACTTTCTATGAAGAATTTAAGAAATTAATCTGGCGTCTAGAATTAAACAGTAGATATCAAATTCCTTCTTCCTATTGAATTTTAGTACAGATTTTTACATTTTCGCTTGGTTTTGTGGATATCCTTGGGGGAGGGCTATGCGCAGCAGTGGGCGTCGTACGGCTGAAATGATGATGATGATTATGGTGAGAGTGTCAAAAGTTGTGTTTCGTGCAGTAATCGAGCGCGTACACTCTCATAATTTTTATGACTACAACCATAAGATGTTGTAAAACCTTAATGTTGCGTGGAATAATTGTCAGTGCGCACGCGACGACAGTCAGCGCCGCCGCCCCTCATGTGACTACGTATACCGACATTTTGCCCGTAAACACATTTTATTCACTAATTAACCCCACGATTTTGTCTTGCAGATATTTTAATTATCATTATAAATAACGATCGTCGTGTTGTTACAAGAAATATGTGCTTATTAAAGTGCCAACTATATTTTCAGGCAAAAAGATGACTAATTAATAATTCGTTAATTAAAATAGTAAGTTAACGTGTGGCGCGTTGATGTCTTTTTTATGGAGCTTGGAAAAACACATCTAAAACTTAAATCTTTATGTAATTAAAACGAATGCAGTCTTAATTAATACTCCTTTTGTTTATTTAATAAGTAATAGCACGTATTTTATCCTTAAAAGCCTTTAATACTTGCTCGTTTCTGTGCTTTTATGATATCACTGAACAAAATAAGTTTTTAACACTTAACCGCCTCTCTGGTCTATTGGTTCACACCACCGATTTCAGACCAAGAGGTCCCGGGTTCGATTTCCAGTATGGGTACATAATTGTATTCGGTTTGGTTGGTGGTAGGACTTGTTAAAAATCCGCCTGCCTATAGTCGGATTTTTAATTAGACGAAGTAATCTGACGTTTACTGGGTTGTCAGGTTTTGACGAAAAATAAATAGTGACGGGGCAAAGTGAATGAATGAAACAAAAATATTATAATTATTTATATAAATATCACGTGTAGTTCTTTCGGTAGCCTATGGAGTGGTTAGAACACCGGGCTAATGATATCGAGTCCCGGGATCGAATCCTAGTTGTGCTATGTAGGCACATTTTGTTTGTGGGTCGATTTTGAAGAAACTCGGTTTTCGGTACTATTTTGGAAACGCAATGTTAAAAACATTAAAAAATCCTAGATGGCCAACTTTTTTGTTGGTGAGCTGATTTCGATGAAACTCGGTTTTTGGTACTATTTTGACAAGAAAACAGTAAGGGCGCTTGTGCACTTCACTGAATTTTACCGTCCCGGAAAAGAACGGATGCTTGTATTTTAATAATAAATCATTTATAATAGTAAGAATTTATTTATTTCGTGTAGTTTCAATGTTTCAAACCCTAAACTACACGAGATAAATAAATTCTATAATTTATTATTAAAATACAAGCATCCGTTTTTTTCCGGAACGGTAAAATTCAGTGTAGTGCACAAGCGCCTTAACTCAATGTTAAAAAAGAGAAATGGTCAAGATGGTTGCCAACTTTACTTTTTTAGGGTTACGTACCCAAAGGTTAAAACGGGACCCTATTATTAAGACTCCGCTGTCCGTCTGTCTGTCACCAGGTCGATCTCATGAACCGTGATAGATACAGTTGTAATTTTCACAGATGATGTATTTCAGTTGCCGCTATAACATCAAATATTAAAAACAGAATAAAATTAAATATAAATTTTCAAAAAAATCACGTTTGTTCAATGGGAACAATAAACGTGATTTTTTTGCCGTTTTGCCATTTTGAGCGATACCGACACCTGTATAAACATTTGCGTAAGTACGGAAAGTTACAAAATAATATATTCGGGGTGGCATATTAGGTGTAAGAAGTATCAAAATATAATATTCTACAAGCTTTTATTTATTTTCACCTATCCCTGTGTGTCTGTCTGTCATGAAATCTTGCAAGGTAAATTTGACCTACTTTCTGACTTTTAAATGGGCTGAAATTTTGTATGTTTGATTGGTTCCGGTGACAATGCATTGTTATGATAAGCAAGATCTGATTGTATACCCAGGGTTGGCTCCAACGAGATAACTGCTCAACGGTCAATAGAACACCCACAAAATTTTGGTCACTGACGACCTACGTACAACGTTAATGCCTATACAGGTGTCGGCATCGTTCAATTTGGCAAAACGGCAAAAAAATGATTTTTTTGAAAATTTATATTTTTTTTTCTGTTTTTAATATTTGTTGTTAGAGCGGCAACAGAAATACATCATCTGTGAAAATTACAACTGTATCTATTACGGTTCATGAGATGCGGCCTCGTGACAGACAGAAAAACGGACGGACATACGGACAGCGGAGTCTTAGTAATGAGGTTCCGTTTTAACCCTTTGGGTACGTAACCCTAAAAAAATAAAGTTAGCAACCATCTTGACCATTTCTCTTTTTTAACATTGCGTTGCTGTTTTCTTTCCAAAATAGTGCCAAAAATCAAATTTCATCATAATCGAACCACAAACAAAAAAGTTATCCGCCATCTTCGATTTTCTAATAGAGTTAGCATTGCGTGCAGTTTTCTAGTCAAAATAGTGTCAAAAACCATGTTTCATCAATAAAAATGTGATTATAAATATACAACACATAAGATATCGACAAATTATATTAAAGTATTCATTCAGCATCATTCATTCCTGTGAATGAACGAATAGAACACATCACTATTATATTGAACATGGCAGCATTATTTCACCAAGTGACATTAGCAACTGTCAGATTACTTCGTCTAATTAAAAATCCGACTTTAGCTACCACCATCTTATCTAAGGCTGACGTCATAAGTCAATGATGTTTTTTCAGCATTATTGTGTTCCGGCAGTTAGAGATAAGATAGCCAGTTCCTCATTGATTGAGGATTCCGGGAGTAGTACGCTTCCACCTTTAGCCTTATCACCGCTTAACATCAATTGTGATAAAGGCTATGTGCTAACCCGTGGTGGATAGAAAAAAATATGCTGTAGTAGGATTTTATTTAAATTTTACAAGCTTTCCGCCCGCGGCTTCGCCCGCGTGGACTACAAGACTTATCCCGCGGGAATGTGTCATTTTTTCGGGATAAAAAGTAGCCTATGTTTCTCTCCAGGCTTCAAAGTATCTGTGTCCCAAATTTCAGCCAAAACCGATCAGCCGTTTTGGCGTGATTGAGTAACAAACATACAAACATCTAAACTTTCACATTTATAATTTAGTAGGATTAACTTTTCGGGAAGCTTACAGCTAGGTTACAGAAAAAAATACAACGATACGAGTAGTTTAATGTTCTCACGGAAAGATAGAAGCGATGGAACAATGCAAACTATTAATGTTAGAAGCCGTTCGCTGTCGTTGCTTGCTCGGCGTAATCGCGACAACGCTTTGCGTAGTACCTACTTAGATTGATATCGAGCGCAACAAACTAACAGTAGGTTTATACCTACATAGTTTCCTTGCGTTACAACTTTTAAGCAGTATTGTTATATATAGAAACTAGCGCTCCACTCGCGACTTCTTCTGCGTGGACTGGACCCCCTTTTTACTTTGGGGAATTTCCAAAAATCTGCTCTTTGTGCTCCTCTACACTCCCCAAGGAGCGTAGGTACATGTCAAATTTCAGCTTGTTGCGCCCAGTAGTTTCGGCTGTGCGTTGTCTGTCAGTCAGTCAGTCACGCAAGAGTTTTATACATAGAACGGGTGTCCCAAAAGTAGGTATAGGATGATATGTCTCGATAAAACGCGAATGGATTGGAATTTCTTCGTAGTTTTATTTTATTTTAAAGAAGAGACTTGTTAATGTTATCTGAATAGAATATCTGTTAAATGGCCGCCACGGGCATTTTTGCTGTGTGCAAGTTTTTCATGACACTTTCACACATTTCGCTGCTAATACGGTATTTTACTGATTTTTTTTTATTTCTTTAAAATGTTTTTCGAAATATTAGCTACACAAAACAAGTTTTCATTTTGAATTATCTTGAATATTTTCAAAGATATAGGACTTCAAACTTTATAATTAGACAAGGACAGGACGCTATCTTAGTGACGTCAGTGGGTTAGTAGCGTCATAGTCACGCCATAGAAGATTTCGTTTTAGAAAGAGACAGCTATAGTCAAAATCAAACAGACTATAATTCTTTTATTATAAAACAGATTCAAATTATTTTTTCACATTTGGTATTCTTAATTGCAATATTTTTTAACGTCATCATTAAATATCTACATTTCAACAACAGTAAAATACCCTATTTCACACATTTCGCTACTTATTTCACCAATAACTCGGCGAATAATTTGTCTATATTGTCTATGTTTTGTGGATAGTTGGCGTAGACTTTATCTTTCACGTAGCCCTAAAGAAAGAAATCCAGTGGCATCAGATGGCAAGATCTCGGTGGCCATTTGACATCACCTCTTCTTGAAATTTCGAGATTTTTCGACCTTTCGACGAGTGTTTGTAATTGATCGTGAATTTTCATTAAATATTTGTATAACTTCTATGCGCTGTTTTATTGTGAAACGCTCCACGATTAATTTTACATGTGTCAAGATGACGTATGTCAAGTTTCAACCCGCCATCTTGAATATTTCGGAAATAGCGCGAAATTCAAATCCTATATCTTCTTTTGAGACACCCTTTAGATAGATAATAAGTAAGCTGTGCTGTCGTAGGTTTCTTGTTACATCTATTTACTTATTGTAATATTAGGGGTTAAAGTATCAAATTGCCGTTTTGTATGGAGATTTTTGTAATTTTATTTTTTCCATTCTAACGTTTTTGTAATTTATTCAACGACTAATATCATGTAATTTTACAAAATATTACACACGTATTTATGGACATTTTAACTACTAAATGATACATTCTTTAAAAAAAAAATTTTTGTTCACTAAGTTACAACTAATAAAGTACGAAATTCTGGAATATAAAATAGTCGTAACTTTCGGGATAAGTTTTTTCTGTGTAAATAATCAAATAAGTATCGTGGTTATTAAATTATCAAAAGTTCCTCGATACGGTCTTAATGTAACGCAATATTAAAGAAATTATATATTTCTAAATCATAAAAGTTGTTAAGGCGATACTCGGAAAAATCGTGCTGAAGCGAGATAGCAATGAGAAAACGACGCGCGCGGGAGCGAGACCGATTTTGCAGATTAGGCAAAAAAAACACAAAATCACTTCGTATTAAAAAACTATAGCGATTTTTTAAAAATGCTTCTATACGATCCTTAATATTATTGGTGTCCACTAAATAAACCAATTTCCAATAGTATTTGTAACCCCATTTAAGAATAATCTTGAATTTTCGTATTTTTTAGAGGTCCTTTCGAAAATAAAAAGTGTCGAGGCAAAATCATAAAATCGTGTTTCTGAAACTATACGAATCTAGATAAAGGTATGAAGAAATATATATCTTATTACCATATTTGTAACAACTCTAACCGTCCTATACTTTTATATCAAAAAGTCCATATTTTTCCGAGTAGCGCCTTAAGTTATATGTACAAAAGAAAAAAACGGCAATTTCATTCTTTAACCCCTATTATTTAAATGTTCGTGTTTAGAATTGGATCTTGGTAACGTAACATGTTTGGTCAGTGTGGTCAATAAAGGCTTAGGTTCGCCTCAATTCGTACCGAAGTAAATATTTTTTTTTTTAGATAAATTAAGTTTTACATTTGCACCAGGCAAACATCTCTAGTTACTTCCTGAGGTTAACATTACACTTAGCCCTTGCTTAGGTTCTGAAACTTACATATGAAGTGTATCCGACGCCAATCGCGAAGACGAGTACTATAAAAATGTATGGGAGACAAGCCTCGGCTACTCGTCCCCGCGACTGGCATATGCTCCAGTCGTTTGTAGGTATCGTAATGTAAGTCTGGGTTACAGGTCAACATATCAATCTCCATGTGATGCGTAAAAAAATAACACCACCGACGCCGTATGTTCCACTTTCCGAGAGTCTCCCTCCTGGACATGGATTGTCTTGGCCGATATGGAAGTCTTAAAATAGGCTTCGGACTCAGGTCGGCCGGAGCAAAGACAACATGTTCCGATGGGGACTCTCGGATGGCTCTAATATGGGTTGTATTTGCGGTGACACTCAAACGATGTCCCATCTTATATCGTGCCCCGCATGCCCTGAAACCTGCACGCGGGAGGATTTAATGCGTGCCACGGATAGTGCTGTCAACGTAGCCAAATTCTGGGCCGCAACAATATAGTGTTTGCCATCGAAACGCTAAGAAGAATGTGATGCTGCCAGCACATTGTACGCGTGTTAATGGAATAACGGAAAAGCCCATACACCCCAACTAATTTATTTTATTACTGAAAAATGGAAAATGAAGTATTTAGAAAAAATCGACCCGTCTCACAACTAGCTCCGATGGGATCACACTAGCATCGTGGGTTCGAGTCCCATCGGAGCTAGTTGTGAGACGGGTCGATTTTTTCTAAATACTTCATTTTCCATTTTTCAGTAATAAAAATTGCATTGTGAATGCAAAAAACTAAAAATTAAAATAAGTTGCAATAGTAATTTCATCTTTAGCGATTGCCAAATACCTGGAAAGGTATTTCTATCGCGTGTGAGGGTAGTAATATCTCCACATTGATGAAATTAACACTGACTATACAGTGCGTAAGAAGTATTGGATAAATTCGACGCTTCTCGTAACGACTCCGTAGCTCAGTGGTTAGAGCAGTCGCCCGGAAAGCGAAAGGTCGTGGGTTCGAGTCCCATCGGAGCTAGTTGTGAGACGGGTCGATTTTTTCTAAATACTTCATTTTCCATTTTTCAGTAATAAAAATTGCATTGTGAATGCAAAAAACTAAAAATTAAAATAATTTATTTTATATCAAATTGAATTACTTACATTAAAAAAAAATTAAAGAAACTTCCAAGATATTCGTGCTCATTGGTCTCCGTGACTTTCTGACAGATTTTGAGCTCTACTATGACGTAAGAGAGCACGTGACGGGTCGTGCATTGAATGAATAGGCAGTAGACACGAACATTTTTAGAAGCGGCAAAAAATGAAATCAATTTTTTTTTGAAGATATTAACCCCTATCAAAAATGTGTGGAATCGATTCTAATCTCGATTCTGAACAAACTGTTTTCTTAGTTTCGCTAAAAGTATTTACACGTTGTATAGATAGATAGATACTGCGCGACTCTGCACTATGCTCCCACGCAGATCGCGTGCGCGTAAATTGTTTCCCGTTGTGTAACAGAACAACAGCTGTTGTCAGGTTTGTCGCCTTGTGCAACCCAGACGCTTTATTTAACGACGCACCCCGAATACAACTGGCGGTCTCAAGGGGCAAGCCGCCTGCAGTCCTCGGTCGTACAGGCCGCCTGACATTCGGTTTTTGTATGTAAAACTGTGAGTTTGCGGCTGATTGCAGTTTGATAGTTTGGGGAGCCCTTTAGACAATAGGGTATTTTACTGTTGTTGAAATGTAGATATTTAATGATGACGTTAAAAAATATTGCAATTAAGAATACCAAATGTGAAAAAATAATTTAAATCTGTTTTATAATAAAAGAATTATAGTCTGTTTGATTTTGACTATAGCTGTCTCTTTCTAAAACGAAATCTTCTATGGCGTGACTATGACGCTACTAACCCACTGACGTCACTAAGATAGCGTCCTGTCTTTGTCTAATTATAAAGTTTGAAGTCCTATATCTTTGAAAATATTCAAGATAATTCAAAATGAAAACTTGTTTTGTGTAGCTAATATTTCGAAAAACATTTTAAAGAAATAAAAAAAAATCAGTAAAATACCGTATTGAAAGCTAGGAAAAAATCTGTTGGAAATGGAAATATCAGTTGAAAAGACAGATCAACATTTTGTTCGAATTTTAACGAAGATAGGTATATCTATTGTTTGTTTGCATCGAATAGGCTTCGAAACTACTGGACCGATTTAGGAAATTCTTCCTGAGTGACATAGGCTAGAATATCGGCATAAAATATATATTTTTATCCCGATATTCTCAAGGGAACGGGTACCACGGGAACCTCGCGGATCGGCTTATAATAAGTATACGTATTGTTTTACGTATATGACTATACTTACATAGGTTAAAATTAAATATACTTAATTATCGTAATAGAAATGATATGGAACTAATATTCAAAAAATATATGTGAATATTCACAAGAGCTACAATTAGGGCATCGAACCCGGGTTTACCCGGTCCGGAAAAACCCGGGTTTACCCGGGTTTTAAGGAATACAAAAATCCCGGGTTTCATTTTTAAAACCCGGGTTTTTTCGGGTTTTTCGGGTATTTTTAATACTTTGTGAAAAACGAAATATAGCTGAAATGTAGCTTACTTCCGCAAAAAAACAACCAACAAACCAACACCAAAATTTGGTGTTGGTTTTCGCACGAACTATCTCCTGAGGATGCCCCGGGTTGGGGCGAAACACGTGTATAGTAGTCTAATCGGTGAAGGTGCAAGGTGTATTGCTGTCTTGCTAAATGCAGGTATTGTGCACTGGTATTTTAGTGGTGTGCATGTGCAATTTTTTGCAGGCGGTGCATCTTGCATATTGTGTTTTTTTGCGGAAGTAATCTACATATAGTTCGTTTTTCACAATGGTTAGGACTTCCGCCAAGTGACGCCTGATTCAATCAAATATTTTTAATACTTTTTTTTTTGTTATTTATTAAGTACAAGCCACTTCGAATGTGATAATAAATGGAATAAAAACACACTTTGATAAATTATTACAATAAAAGATGCTTTGTTGCTGCGTTCGTACCAAGAAAACAAGCAAAGCAAGTTAAATGGAAAGCGCGCGGTGCAACCATCTTAGGACAGAGAGAGGGAAAAATGTGGACTCCACATTTCACCCCATGGACCACATGGAATTAGAACTAGTTCTCCAATCTTTTCGACTAGTTTGTCATATATTGCTCATGAAGACGACCCCGAAAATATAGCATATTTTCGGTCTGTTTGCGTCTCTTTTTGCAAAGAATTCACGTCTAGATGTTACACGCCAAACTCCACCGAAGATACCTCGTGCTAGCTCTTCCATGGGTAATATTCACGTTCGCCACAAAGAGGTTCTCAAAGCTCTCCGTGGTCCAGGAAATAAGGTTAGTGGTCCTAATGGAATCCCGGCAATAGTCCTGCGTAACTGTGCACCCTAGTTGTCTCCTATCTTGAGCCACCTCTCACTTGAGACAGGAGTTGTCTTGTTCCTCAGTCGTGGAAGCGTGCCAATGTGCAGCCCAAAAAATTAAGCCATGCCAACCCCTCTAACAACTGGCTGATTTCAGTCACCTTCATACTCTGCAAGACTACGGAGCATGTACTGAATAAACATCTATTGGCGTAACTTGAAACTAACGAGCTCCCTAGTGACTTCCAGTATGGTTTTTGCCGCGGACGGTCGACTGGAGATCTTCTCGTGCACCACCCACCTTTGGAATCAAGCGTTCGATAGACTTGGCGAAGCACTTGCTGTCTCGCTTGATATTTCCAAAGCATTTGATAGGGTCTGGCATGATAGCCGAATTTGCAAGCTTCCCTCATATGGAATCTCTGACGGCCTCTGCATCTGGATCACCGACTCTGGAGTTTCCCAGGTTTCGGTATTATCTGCAACACTATTTCTTCTCCACATTAACGACTTGTTGGTGCCTGGTACATTTGGTTATGACGATGACACCAGTGTGTCTAGCAGATATCTTTCAGATGCAAGGGCTACTAGTGATGAAGTTCAGTCTTGTCGAGAGTCACTAGTTGAGCAAACGAACCTGGCACTTCAGGCACTTCCGATTGGGGAAATGCCAACCTTGTCAGTTTCAACGCCTCGCCACGCAGGCGTGTCTTTTCTCAGATAAACGGAGTCCCTTTCAACTAGCTCCGACTTGCCTGGGCGTATCCTTACCAGTAACCGAGAACCTGCAACTTGGCCTTACTCTATAATCGGAGCTGAACTTCGGTGAGTAAATCGACTCAATTGGTAAAACTGCTGCCAAAAAACTGGGTCCTCTCAAAGTTCTTTACAAAGTACAAATTCATCCGTGCATGGAGTACTGCTGTCACCTTTGAGATGGTTCCGCTAAAGTTTAAGTAGTAGTTCCACATGTATCTTATTGCAGTACCCGTGTTTTCAAGCAAATAAACAATTTTGATTAGATTTTTGAAGTACCAACTGGCAGTTTTAGATGCGTTTGAAAACCGCGCAAAGAAGTTCATTGGAGACACAACTTTAGAAAAAGCTAAACTTCAAAGTCTCAGTCATCGCCGTAGAGTTGCTGTTGCTGGTCTGTCGGTGTTTTGCCGGATTCACTTTTGAGAGTGCGCACAGGAACTGCACAATCTTGTTCCTCCAGCCCCTTTCCACCATGGGGTTACCAGATGCAGGTCAGCTTACCATCTATACATCGTAGACATACCACCTGTCCGTACTAAGCGCTTCGCCAGTACTTTTTTAATGCGAGCTGCTAAAGATTGGAATGCGCCACCTGCGAATGCGTTCCCCGATCATTCTTCTTCTTCTTATCAATACGGGCGGTTTCTGCAACTCGACGTCTATTGCGCCAATTTTGCGTCTGGAGGGTGCGCGGCCAGATCACTCCAGCCAGCGCAGCTCAGCCAGGAACGCTCCAAGGGCTTTCACATTCGTGATCGCTTCCTGGACGCTGCCCGGCGAGCCGAGGTACCTCGCCCGGTAGGGGCCACCCCCCTGCATTCCAGCAGTACGTGGGCAGCTGTTTCTTCTTCCTCCATGCACCCTCTGCATAGGGGACTGTCGGTGACATCTAAATTAATAAGATGTCTGTTAAATTGTCCATGACCAGTAATAGCACTTGTTACCAGGCGAAGTTGCGGTCTGCACAATTGTATCATGGCCCTGGATAGACGCGCGTCCACGCGCGGTTGTGCGAGTTTCGCCTGTCTGAACGAATCCAGCGAGCTCCAGTTCAGTTGGTGTAATTCTATAGTGCGTTCACGGATCTTATTTGCAAACCAGCTTGTCGGGATAGGCACGATCGGCTCTGGCCCAACAGGGGTCGAGCCGGATGTGCGTCTGGTCATTATAACCTTGGCCTTTTCAAAGCAAGAGTGAATGGGCACCTCCTGGGTAAGCATACAACATCCTAGACTGCATACTGTCTGCCATGCTGGATGGTGGTCAAATGTGCATACATACTGCATACACTGTACAAATATTTAAAAAAATAAAAAGTCTGCAACCAGTCCCGAAATTTATGATGGCCAGTCCTGCAAGTCTGTGAAGGCGCTAAGTTAGTAATCTATACTTACTTAGTTTTAAGATATTTAGAAAAAATAAAAATCTATGACTTTTTTATATTAGATAACTGTACTGTACTGTACTGTGAAAAATTGTACTTTCCAAATTTTGTAATTTGGAAAGTACAATTTTTCATTTATTTTAATCCTTCCACATTTTTAACAGCTTGTACTCATTGTAAAAATTGATATAATAACACAGTTTCTTGTATTTAATAAAATTATAACAAAAAGATCGAAAAGCTCGAAAAACCCGGTCTACCCGGGTTTTGATTACTCTTAGACCCGAAAACCCGGGTTTTCAAAAATGAACCGAGTTTCGATGCCCTAGCTACAATACCCGTTAACGGCAGAGGTAAAACCATTTCAATGTGAGACCACTGAAACCGAAATAATGAACTAAGTAAAGCTTTCACAACAGTGGAGTATTAAATTCTAAACGTTTAAACATAACTTTTGCAAAACGTATAGATTGCGCAGGTCGATAGTTTGTTGTGGTATTGTGTGTACAGGAAGCAGCGAGTGATCGCAGACAAATCCACCGATAAACGCGACGCAGGCCTTAGCTCGTTAAGGACATTATAAATAGATGCAATTTGCTGATCTTTTCCGCGTTCAAGCCTCCCAACTAAACCGGTATTAGGTTTTACTGAAGCTGCTTACCAAAAAGTTTATTTATTTTTGAATACGGGTTATCTAAAACCGCATTCTATTAAAATACTGTTAAGTATATTTTTTGTGAAATTTACTAATCTCTCAAGCGTTTCGCGCATATTCAAACTATGTCATCGAAAGTGAAGGTTGCCGATGTTCATCCTCATATTTTTTTTATCAATTATCGTGAATGTCAAAGATTATTAACGAATGGTGACAAAAAGCAAGCAACAGAGACTGTAAAAAATTACGAAAGTATATACTTAAATAGGCGTGAAACAAACCACATTGACCTAATTTTGTTTCTTCTAGTTTAGCAGATTCAAGATGAAGTTCGCAAGAAACTGTTAAAATTTAAAAAGTTCGCTCACTTTAAGCTTGAATTTAAAAACGCTGCGATAGTATTTCCCCGTGATTTGACACAAATAAATATTTAGAAGTGTGTAGTTGTTTTTAAATAATATAAGTATCGACATTATGAGTGTGTTACTTTAGGGAATAAGTCAAGTTATAATATTGACATTTTCGAGTGAATTGCCATATGATAATATTTTATTAGTTATCAAATACAAACTTTGATATTTTCGACAGATTTTTACAGCATTTGGCTGTGATAAAATTAATAAGTTGGTAAATGTATATCCGCTTAACTAAACGTTCCTTCTTAAGAACAGGAAGTGGAATTAAAACTGATAGACTGTTACTAATTATTGTTATTTTTGAAGAATTTATCTTATCATTATTGTTTGTTATTAATAAAATAATATGTTAGCTATTTTTGAGTGGTTTTCAAATCATTTGGCTTTGATAAATATTTAAAGGTTGATAAATGTTAAGAATATTTATGTCGGACTGTAACATTACTTGCTTCAAAACAAGATGAGAATTTAAAACTGATATTTCTTACAATTTACGATGTGTTTCTTGATAATAGATAGTGGTGAATCATTCTCATAAGTTTCAAAAGGTTTTGAGAAATGGTTTAATAAAAGTATCATCCTTGTTAATGTTTTTAAGGAATTGTCAATAAAGATATAAAAGTTAGCTTGGCGGTAAAACGAACAGTCTTGTGGTTCGAGTCGTCAGCACTGTTGAGTTAAGTATACCCCCCTGTAATTTTATATTCCTCTATTATACTGTTTTTCTTTGCTATCCAATGCCAATGTATTGTCTGGTAGATGTTGCTGAAGTTATTCTTTTGTTAAAGGGATATTCGTTAACTTGTTTATTACTTGATAATATTAAATTAATGTTGTCCTTAGTGGTTTTGTATAAATGATGTGAGTACGGAAATAATATGAAGTAACAGTTTATAGCAAATGCTTGATGTTATTCGCAAATGTTGTTTAATCTTTTATCATGAAAAGTAATGTGGTTCTAAATGTTAATTTACAATAAAATGTGTTCTTTGTCCAAAAACGACATAATTATTTTGTAAATGTCGTTGTTTCTGATAACGCTGGTGAGTTTTTTTCGCCCGTTTTTCTTATCAGCTAAAAGATGTCCTTAACGGGTGGTAGGTAAAAAATTGAGGACGAATCAAAACAATAAAATGCTTTTAAATCTTTATTTGTGTTTTACTTGATTCTGGTCTTATTGAAATATAAGCTTTATGGTTTTATTCCTAGTTAATTGAACAGTTTACTGCTTTAATCAGAATAGTCATATTTCCATACTTTCTCTTTAAAATCTAACATCAGAAGTGCTAACTAAGCCCACGACCAATTCATAATATATTTTTTTATGTTCTATGGATGGATGCTGCTGATCTGGCTAATCTACTACGCTTCGAACTACGGGACATCCATCGTGACAAGGTGGCGCTGCAATGCTGCCACCTCAAATTACGGGTCATCCGTCGTATCAAGGTGATGATGTCGTTCTTCTGTCCAACCCGGTGACTGGACTGGTTCCTGGTGCAAGATTATCGAAACTTGGCCAAGGAAGTTGAAGCCGCATGTCGTCGGTCAGTAAAGCCAGTAAAGCCCTTTGGGATCTGCATTTATTTAAAACTTCGGTACGAATTGAGGGTATCATTAGAAAAAAGTGTCATTCTTTGATTAACTACTAGCCTTAGTACTTTAGACATATAATACTATGAAAGATTTCCACTTCGAATGTCTAGAAAAGATGTAACTGTTATTAAGTGACAGTAAGATTTTATTCTGACAAACTTGGCCGATAGAATAGTATGTGGTGTACCAATTAAAAATTGAATATTATTATTATTTTTGCGTTTCTCACTTATAAAATGCATAGTATGTTCCGCTTTTGTGGGACTGTGCGTTAAAGGTTTTTTAAATAATCGAAGTTTTATGGATTTATTAATTCGTTAGTGGGTGAAAAATTTATTGTTTCTTCGGGGGCATCCATAAACATTCTTACAATTGTGGCGGGTTTTTGCAATTTTATGTACGTGGATGGTGCGAGACCATGGAGGAGGTAGTTTAATATTGACTGAATGTTTTGGTACGCCCGTTGTTGACAGTTTAGTAATTCGTCAGAGTAATTGAAACTGTGGATACATTCTCCTGTCTCTGGGTCAGTGTATTTGTGGACTTTTTATGCGATAGTTTTTGTGATATTGAATACCTATATTTGGAACTGCGATATCTATTAACTATGTGTTTTTGTTTGGATTATCCTATAAAATAATGCCTGGTCTATTGTAATGTGAATGATACATATTATGTAGGTACGTACATGTATGTAATGACACCTCACCTCAGCCATAGTAAAGTTTAAGTGTGTTGTTGTGTGTGATTGTTTTGATGCTCAATCACGGTGAAACGGCTGAACAAATATGGATAAAATTGGACAGAGATATAAATTATGCTCTAGAATAGCATAAGACTTTTTACCTCTAGAAAATATACCTTTGCCACGGGAAAACATCGCCTAGCTCACACGGGCAGAGCTGCGAGCGAAAAGCTTGTACGAGATAGTTTTACCCGCTTTAGATTCAGGAAGGCTTAAGTTCGTTTATGAAATAAAATTATCTTTGCAGTGCCTAGGTTGTATTCAGTTTTATAATCATCAATCTGTCGCTTAAAATCGTTAAAAAGCTAACTGAGATTTTGTTTTCTCATTCTATTTGTGTCATAAATGTCATATTCATAATTCTTTCTTCAATAAGCTGTTTTTCAGAATCGATATTCTTTAATTACATAATGTATCAATATCTTAAGCTACAAATTAAAGACTTCTTAGTATTTCAAACCACGTATTAACGAAAATTATTAGTACCTACAAAACCATGAGTATTGATTAGATTTGGCTAAAATTGAGTATCAAGAATTTATTTTTCATGATATTTATTGGATAAATGTATGGATTATATTTTATATAACTGGAGCTGAATTCCAAACCGGTAGCACAAGCTATGGAATATATTGCAATTCTAAAAAAAAAAAAATGGCTAGGTACTGGCTACCTACATTCCTAACATTTTGGCTATAATCAAGAAGATTTTGGAAAACTTGTACAGATTTATCTCTTCGAATAAGTGTGTTGGTATATTTCTATATAACTTACTACTTTTAAAATTTCGATTTTCCAAGTTTCTTTTGAGAAAATGATAGTCAATATGTGTTACTAGGAGTAAATACCATTTTGATTAATTAATCAATATACGTTATCTCCTCTGACTCCTCGTCCGAATGTTATCCATATTTAAGGTTAAAAAAACAGTAATTCAATTAGATTATGTTGCAAAGGTTCTTTCAAGTTAGGTACCTAGTAGTCACCAAAACTATTTTCAGTCTTGTCTTGACCCTTGATTGACAAATCGAGTGAGGCGAGATACATTTTTTTTACCACTGCAATTTGAGAACAGTCTAATGTTAGTCATAATCATAAATACTAAGGTCTTTTTATGGTAAAAACAGCCAAATGGGAAAGTAATAGGTATATTATATTAGGTTCACAAATCCGGAAAATTTAATTTTTCCTACATTTTTTATTTATCTAAGTAATGGCAAATTAGTTCACTTTTATGAGTTTGAACCGCAGATGATATCGCACATTTCTTTAAGATGCTAAACATCACATTAATGGACATTAAAATAAGAGTTATTTAGAATCGGATACATTTACTACCTTTTATATATTGAAATCTCTTACCGTTTTAACGACACAGAAAGTAATTTCAGTTAATGATTAAGATATTTTTTCGTTTGGTACTTCCTTGCTTGTCATTAGAGGAAAGTTCACATTTTTCATTTCAAATAAAATCGGTTTTTTATATTTACAGAAATATTGGTCATATATATGAATACCTCAAATACGTATCAAAATCTGTAGGAATCTTATAGTCGAATAGTGATATGTAGTTCCAGTGTCAAATGTAAGATATACAGCAATATCAGTATGGCCAAGCGGATTGTGAAAATATTGAAATTGGTAAACATAACCATACAAAAGTTTACTTCTTTTTTTTTCTCTCATACTAGAATTCGAATAATTTCTCAGAATTAATAGATTTAATTCAAAACGTTGATTTACAGGCAGACGGGAACTACGAATATTTCATGTTGTACAATTGTATTATTAAGAAAGTTTCGATAAAGTTAGAAGTAAATAGAATTCAGGTAAAATAATAAAATAAAAAAATGTTGCTTACGGCTGAAAGATTTGGACGAAATTTTGCATACAGAATACCAAAGAGTTATAGAATATAGGGTTTTTATCTCGATATTGGAACCACTTGAGTAATTAATCGTAAGCGCAGTGTAGTTTGACAGTAAACGTTTTATGGTGTTGCTAGCCAAGATCGTTTGTTTAATTGTTATGGAAAATTAAAACTAAAATCTTGTATGAAACTACGAATTTTTTTTCCAAACGACCGTTTACCTTAGGGGAGTTTTTGAAATACTGCCGCCAAACATAATTGAGTCACATGTAAGAAGAGGAAACAACTATGTATTTAATATTTGGTATTTGACATTAAATTTGATTGAAATTTTAAAAATGATGCTGGTGGGCCATTTGTCTAATTTGAGACACTTGACCATGACCACTGTCACGATGATTTTATTGAACAAGTGATTATTAAGTTGACTACCCAGGTGTGGCAGTTGACTTGTTGACTATATGTGATTATTGAGACAATTGCCCAGGGGTGGCAGTAGGTATGTTGACTAAGATTGTATTTGAGTTGTTGTTTTTGAGTGATGTTGAAATGAAATGAGATGAGAAAAAAAATGAGATGAAATGATGATGAGATATACGCTGTTGGCCATGAGCGGTCGCTTACCTGGCTTCACGTGCAGCGGGTGATGGGGTTTGACGCCAACGAAGCTCTTGACCAGTGTAGTGAAAATCTTATTTATGTATTTATTACAACCAAATATCGCAGTTATCCCAAAAAATACCTCAACTATTATATGTGTGTATATTTTATTTATTTATTACCTAACGCTTTATTATTACACCACAATAACATAAAACATCACATACTTAAAAAATAAACTTAAAAACTAGTGTTACAAAGGCGGTCTTATCGCTCAGAGCGATCTCTTCCAGACAACCTTCTGTATGAAGAAATTGTCAGGAAAAAAAGCGGGGTGTAAAGAGGAATGATCGATACGAAGATAATAAACATAAGTCATACAAAACATACAAGACATATATACTTATAATAGATACATACTTACTTATTTAAATTTTTACTTTTTTGCATTCACAATACATACTTACAACATACTTACTTACCCAAAATACATAAATTTTACATACACAATATAAAATGATATCATTGGATTACTAAGAAAAAAACAAATACTTACATATTACATAAATGACACCTACACAATATAAAATTATATAAGTACTTAAATGAAAAGTATAATATAGTATACTACATGTATAACTTTGTATTTTATCACCAAATGACACGGAAACAGGGCACTCTATGACTTTTTTATCGTTTTGAGGTCTATATCTTGTATACTTACAATGGGTAGCAGTAATTATTTCTTGAAAATAGAACATATACAGATTTAGTTTGGTTACTGTTTTATTAGGTACTTACCTATATGTATAAATTACAACCAAATGCAATATATATGTATATATGAAACAGATCACTTATAAAATATATGGTGTAAAAAGTAAGTTAAAATTAATGGTATTGAGTGGGAACTTCGGGGACGAAGTTCGGTCAGTATGGCCGTGTTACTTTAGGGAATAAGTCAAGTTATAATATTGACATTTTCGAGTGAATTGCCATATGATAATATTTTATTAGTTATCAAATACAAACTTTGATATTTTCGACAGATTTTTACAGCATTTGGCTGTGATAAAATTAATAAGTTGGTAAATGTATATCCGCTTAACTAAACGTTCCTTCTTAAGAACAGGAAGTGGAATTAAAACTGATAGACTGTTACTAATTATTGTTATTTTTGAAGAATTTATCTTATCATTATTGTTTGTTATTAATAAAATAATATGTTAGCTATTTTTGAGTGGTTTTCAAATCATTTGGCTTTGATAAATATTTAAAGGTTGATAAATGTTAAGAATATTTATGTCGGACTGTAACATTACTTGCTTCAAAACAAGATGAGAATTTAAAACTGATATTTCTTACAATTTACGATGTGTTTCTTGATAATAGATAGTGGTGAATCATTCTCATAAGTTTCAAAAGGTTTTGAGAAATGGTTTAATAAAAGTATCATCCTTGTTAATGTTTTTAAGGAATTGTCAATAAAGATATAAAAGTTAGCTTGGCGGTAAAACGAACAGTCTTGTGGTTCGAGTCGTCAGCACTGTTGAGTTAAGTATACCCCCCTGTAATTTTATATTCCTCTATTATACTGTTTTTCTTTGCTATCCAATGCCAATGTATTGTCTGGTAGATGTTGCTGAAGTTATTCTTTTGTTAAAGGGATATTCGTTAACTTGTTTATTACTTGATAATATTAAATTAATGTTGTCCTTAGTGGTTTTGTATAAATGATGTGAGTACGGAAATAATATGAAGTAACAGTTTATAGCAAATGCTTGATGTTATTCGCAAATGTTGTTTAATCTTTTATCATGAAAAGTAATGTGGTTCTAAATGTTAATTTACAATAAAATGTGTTCTTTGTCCAAAAACGACATAATTATTTTGTAAATGTCGTTGTTTCTGATAACGCTGGTGAGTTTTTTTCGCCCGTTTTTCTTATCAGCTAAAAGATGTCCTTAACGGGTGGTAGGTAAAAAATTGAGGACGAATCAAAACAATAAAATGCTTTTAAATCTTTATTTGTGTTTTACTTGATTCTGGTCTTATTGAAATATAAGCTTTATGGTTTTATTCCTAGTTAATTGAACAGTTTACTGCTTTAATCAGAATAGTCATATTTCCATACTTTCTCTTTAAAATCTAACAAGTGCGTGGAGTTTTGAGTTTTGCCACAAAACTAATAATTACCTACGTCTTTAAAAAACGACGTTAAGGCGATACTCGGAAAAAATGTGCTGAAGCGAGATAGCAATGAGAAAACGACGCGCGCGGGAGCGAGACCGATTTTGCAGATTAGGCAAAAAAACCACAAAATCACTTCGCATTAAAAAACTACAGCGATTTTTAAAAAAATGCTTCTATACGATCCTCAATATTATTGGTGTCCGTCCACTAATTAAACCAATTTCCAATAGTGTAAGTAACCCCATTTAAGAATAATCTTCACTTTTCGTATTTTTTAGAGGTCTTTTCGAAAATAAAAAGTGTCGAGGCAAAATCATAAAATCGTGTTTTTGAAACTATACGATTCTAGATTTTTTAAAATGTTTTTAAATGCATACACAGCAGCAAACATCAATTTAAGTAATTAACATTATTATTTATCTAATTATTATAATAAATAGTTTTTTATTTTCAACTGATGGGGTTGTGTGAACTGTTTTTGTCCACAAATCCCCATTGACAATTTGTTTAGTACTGAATGGGGATTTGTGGAAGAAAAGTTCACAATCCCCCATTGATGGGGCAAGTCGATGGGGATAAGTGGAATAACCCAGATAAAGGTATGAAGAAATATATATCTTATTACCAGATTTGTAACAACTGTAACCGTCCTATAGTTTTAAATCAAAACGTCCATATTTTTCCGAGTAGCGCCTTAACAAGAGTTAAACACAGCGCTACATGTGTTATTAGATGGTTATTAGCAATAATAACTTGGTATCTGCGGTTGAAGCGTCGCTGACAGGGCGGTTAGCGGCGGCACCGGAGCGTGAGCGACAGCGGAACAATGCGGATCGACGCGGAACCGCTCGGAACGAAAGCCGCGTCCGCCGACACGAGCTGGAAATAGAATGGAGTCGGTACCTTTGGGCGAGTTTTAGGGGTAATAAATATAATAACATAATGTTTTATTTGAAACCACTTAATTAATCCTCAATAAAAAGTAAGGTTTGCCTATTTGTAGTTATTAAATCACAATGTTATCATTTCATTAGCGGTGTATCTGTATGTTAATAAGAAACAAAAACAATGTTTAACATTCATATTCCGGATGTAAATATCGGGTGTTTTTTTAGATGTGATTGTTTTTAATATCCATGAAATAGGCTTTATTTCATAGATAATTTTTTGACATTTATGTTTGAAAATGATTTCCGGCATGTGGCTGCCGCGGTTGGCGCGTACATGGTGTCATGGAGGGCCAACTTTTACACACTTTTCGCAGTACATCAGACTGTATGGCGGCAATAACGCGTCGAATGTTGGCTTCCAAGTGCTCAATGGTTACTGATTTATCGGCTCAGACATGCGATTTAACATTGGTACCCAAAGAAAGTTATCTAATATCGTCAAATTACACGAACGCGGAAGCCCGTTAACAGGGCCATTTCGTGAAATTATACGCTTGCCAAAATGTGTCTTTCAGCAAATTAATTGTAATTTTAACTAAGTATTTGGAAACGGTCCCCAGTGTGAGTCTATTTATGATGAATTGTCAAACCCCACTGACCCCAAAACAATCAAGAACTGTCAAATCGGCTGTCACAAAAAAATACAGTGGTATCAATTTAAAGTTCTCCACCTCTAAAAAATCACCCGATACATTAAAAGTATGAAAAACAATAGCAAATTCCAGAGTTGAATTTCATTGACGAAGCTTCTATTGACTTTTGAGTAAACAAGCTCTTCCTTACAGTTAACCAAAGGCCCGCCATTTTAATTTTCCCATAAACAACGTAATTAAGGTCAGTCGGACCGATACGCAGACGAGTTTGAGCAAAATATTTGTCGGTCGAATGTGCCGCGGGCGCGACCTGACGAACTATCGCCATTATTCAAACTTCGTATTTATCTGGCAAGCGGGGTACAATAAAGTTTGAATGCTTAGATATACAGGTTTTATTGGAAATAGATATCTTCATTTGATACTTAAGTAGGTGAGAATCAATGAATCATACAACGTTGAAGTTAAGAAGGTACTATGGGCAACAGCGTCGCTTAACCAGTTAGCAACAAAATTGGCTATTTGACTGATTTTTTTTATTGACTTAAAATGATCATTTAATTAGTAGCAACACAACATAGGTATTAATTTTCAAATATCTTGCATATTTTCAGCAATATAGTGCATCAAACTTTCTAATTAGACAAGGAGAGCGCTATAGAAACGTGACGTCACATTTCTATAGCGCCATACTCTCGCCATAGAAAAGAGATAGCTAGAGTCACAATTAAGTAGCTCATAATTCGCATGTTAAATTACAGAATAAATTTCTTTTTTCACATTTGTTATTCAATAATGTTATATTTCTGAATGCCATAATTAAATATCTACATTTCAACAACAGCATATCGATCGCTCCTGCACGAACTAAACGTATGTTGTGATGGGGCGCGACGTGCAAGCCATTTTTATCTTAGAAGTGGTTAAGAGACGCTGTTGCCCATGGTACATACAATACTATACAAGTAGGGCAGAGGTACACTTTGTGGCCACTTTAAGGATTTTTTGACTTTTAAGCACTAAGTACTTAATGGTCTTAGGTATTTAAGACACAAATTATATCTTAAATTATAGATAATTTGTCTACCTTTAAAGGTACATTTTTCAAATTTATAAAAGTAAAATAGTTTTTTTTTATATTACACACAATGTGTGAGAGGTGCCAAATGTGCCGGTTTTGGCCACTTACTGATAGTTAAACTTTTGTAAGTATTGCGAAAAATCAAAACCAAACCCAGGTAAAATCAATATATTCTAATGCGCTAGAAACCAGTCAATTGCAAAACAACAATTTAATTGTAAAAACAAAGGTTTATAAAGTATTGCATCCAAAAAATAAATTTCTTAAAATTTTCATACAAAACATTTTTTCAAACAGAAAATGGAATTTATTGAAAAAAAATCTTATGACATAAGGAATTCTAATGGTTGTTATTATTACCTCAAAATACCTTATTTTAATTGCCTTTATCAAAAATGGCTAAAAGCTGTTTAGAATACTTTTAGAGCAAAAAGTGGCCAAAACCGGTACAGTGGCCAAAACCGGTACGCCTGCCCTACCTACAAAAAATCTAATGGTACAGAAAGCCGCATTACTGAATACTAAATTTGGGCTAGCAAGTTTTTAACTACAAACTCCTGAGCTTAAATATTCTTAAAGTCGAAGCCATCAGACCAAATCAATTGTAAATAAGGCGGCATTAAATCTGACAGCGTGATCTAAACTCGCTAAACAGAAACGTAATAGTTATTTACAGCTTGAAGCAAGCACACGGCCCATCGATCAGCCGAAACAATCAGCCGAGCACTTAAGGCGATGAATCCCGACCGAAATAGGCATGCTAACGCTTGCTCGGCCGCGCGCGATACACTTCACGCGGACGCAGCGGCAGCCGGCAGTGAACTGTGAACTCGCGAGCGCCCCGCGAATCGAAAATCACTTAAAATTCAATAAAAAATTAAATAATAAAAATTTTACACTTATGACGGCCGGAATCCCTCGGCTAATCAAAGACAATTATTTTCGTAAATTTTAATTAACTAAAACCAAGTATACTGCAAGTAATACGATATTTGGATTACGATTAGACGGATGTTTGGGATTTTATTTGACACAGTAAAATATGACCAATCGAAAAATTACGGCCGGAAGCACTAGATAAATAACTGTAAAATAACATATATTTTTTCCAAGTTTTAAGTACTTGTGATTTGCGAGTAATCCATAATTTAAAATACCCTATTTTGGGGAATGCCCGCCTTAATTATTGAAACAATTACATGCGAGCAACTTGGACGGTATCTCCGGGCGCGATCGGCGCTTACAACCCGATTAAGCGTAAGCGCTCGCGCAGTCGCGCAGGATTATAGCATCGGCCATACGTGGGCGACCAAAGCTACTGAAATGTTGCATTCAGCTACTAGAGTAAACAGTAAACATTGCTTCGTTTGCCAGAGGATGATTTGCCTTAGATTTGAAATAAAAACTATAAGATATTCTATTATTAGAGGAATTATTTGATTTTTTGTTTGTTTGTAACGGATATACTTAAAAACTACTAGATCGGTTTTAGAAATTCTTTCACTATTAGAAAGCTATATTCTTCCTTATTGTTATAGGCTATATTTTATCCCGATATTTCTACGGGAACGGATATCACGCTGGAAAAACCGCGCGGAGCCCAAAGTAACAAATAAACTTAGATAGCTCCTTAAAGAAATAGAACGCCATGAAAATTATGTAAAGAAGAAAAAGGGCAGAATTTCGAACAGAGTAAAAGAGCAAGAGACGGATGAGTTTCAGTAGCAATATGTTGAACTGCATTAGAACCAAATGTTATTTTAAAGCTTTGTTCTCGCTCTCGCACTCGGAAGCGTGGGTGTGGCCTGGGCACAACAAGCCGGGGTCGACGCCCCATCCTTGGCCCGGATTCCGGGCGCAGGTGACCAAGCCTTAACGATCACTTCGATTTATGCTCCATTGGTGTTTGGGCGCCATTCATTCCGATTCCAATAGAAACGACTAGATATTTCTGTTTCGTTGATATCACCAATTGCATACGCACATATTGCCTCCGAGTCACAAAACCGGATCAAAAAAGTCTTAAGTTTAGCAGTAGAAGCGCGTAATAAACTGAATACACACTAGCGAAAGGCCACGATTACAATTAAGCAGCTATTCTGATGCCACTTTAGTAGGGCACTGGGACCACGCATGGTCAAATTCCGCTTATAAATATTTACAAGTCACGCTTTTTACGCGGTTTCACTGTCTCAAGGCGGAGCCAAAGTTATCTTAAGTTATTCAAACCATAGAGTATAAGTTAAGTTGTTATGTTAATAAGCTATTGTAACGGTCAAGTTAGGGAGAGTTTATGTTAAAATTAAACGGTTTCTAAAATAAAAGTTATTAATTTACCATACGGAAATGAAAATTTTATTTGGATTGTGTTTTTATTTTTAGGCCTCCGCAAGAGATGAAACGGTACCAGCTTACGTAACAGTAGGAATGCTCCAATATAATATCAAATATTTATTGATACTGTGGTAGAAAAAATGTTGGTCCTCAAATAATCTTTCGTACCGATACCCATGAACTATTTCCTTATTTTTATATGATACTAGCGGATCCTCGCTGTCTCACCCGCGTGTTACACGTTCCCGTGGGAATATCGGGACAAAATATAGCCTATGTCACTCGGGAAGAACGTAGCTTTCTAATGGTCAAAGAATTTTGTAAATCGGTCCAGTAGTTTCGGAGCCTATTCGATGCAAACGCAAACAATCAAATCTTTATAATATTAGTATGGATGATAATGAGATTTTGCGTTTAGAGACGTCATGGTCTCGCGTCACAGATGCTCGCGTCATGATCATGACTTGTGAATAGTCCTCAAGAGGCTACAGTTAGACATTGAAGGGCGTGATGACGCCGGACCCGGTTACTATAGTCGCTGCGCAGACGCACAATTAGATCAGTTTCCACGATTACCGCGCCCGCTCGCCCCGGTGACGCGCTGCAGGCACCACGTGGATACGATAACAACTCTAAAAGAGCTAAATTGGCAACACTGCTACAATGTGATTTCTATTTTAGTGTAACTTTTCTCCACCTTTTCTCTATGGTCACAGATTATAGTTGGATTAAAGTTATAAAATAAATGTAAATATTTTTTTTTTATCCCTGTCATTTTGTTATTCTTGGCAAAGGTTAAGTTGTTATGCAGCCTAATTTTTGTCAAACAAACTTTTTTGAAATGTTTTGTATAACTTGTGTATGCTTTTAGTATAATTTTGGTTTTTTAAGATTGTTTGTTGTGTTTCTTGTACTTTTTCGCTTATTCGTCCCTGATGTCACTACTGTGCTCGACAGAAAACCAGTGCAGTAAGCCCTGCTTACTGCCCATACTGAGTTGAGCACAGTTTGGCATCACACGACTGTACTCAATGTTGCATATTAATATATATTGTGTTTATTTTTGTGTCTTGTATAGTGTGATGTTGTTTACTCGTTGTGTGGGCCAAATAAAATAATTTTCTTTCTTTCTTTCTTTCAACTCTTGTTCAAACGCATTAAGGACAACATGTAAAGTTTGATGGGACGTTGATTGTACAATGGGAAATGTAACCTTCACGCTTGCTTGCGTCACGCTTGATAATCTTAAACTAAAGGAGTAATGCCCGAATACTCGTACGCTACTTATCTTTGGGAGCGTCTCAAACATCGCCCTGTCACTTTAAATGTTAAACGTATGAAAGAGATGCCATGATGTTTGAGACGCTCCCAAAGATGATTTGCGTCTGAGAATTCGGGCGTAAGACAAACAAGATTTATAAGGTACTTTTAGGGTGTCTCTCTTTTCAAATTCAGTTGCAACCAAACCACAGCCCACTAACACGATAGCCTACTACAATTTATCACGTAATTTCGTTGTAACTTTATAGTCGAAACAATTTGTTATTGATCCTTGTTTTGTGTTCAATTCATACATTTATACCTAAACAAAAATTTTAGAACATTAGCGTAAGCAAATTTTTTTTTATACACAATAGTATGGCACTTAGCCATCATCACACCTGATGGTAAGTAGTGATAAGGCTGTAAGTGGAAGCACATTACTCCCGGAATCCTAAATCAATGACGAACTGGCTATCTTATCGTAGCTAGCCAGGCGGACTAAGAACAAGTCCTACCACCAACCAAACCGAATACATTATGTAATGTACCCCCACTGCATTGGAATGCAGGAGAAACCGATGTGTGGGTCATCAGCTTCCTCATAAGACATAGAGAAATTCTAAGCATGCTCTATTTTGATGCAAAGTTGGTGCAATCAAACGTGTCAGTAATAATTTTAGTGCAACCACAAGTTCGTTACTATGAGTTGTTTTTTGTGTGTTAGCTGGAGAAATGTGTCACCAGCTTACACATGCCGTTAAGGCAAACCAGTGAGGTTAGGGTTTTAGACTATAGTCCAAAAGTTAATGCACAATTGGTGCAATGAGAACCAGAAAAACTAACCGTCACACTCTAATACTGTTGAAACTACGATCATAAAAGTGTGTGCGAGCTGAAGTACCGTGTCTCTGGCTTGCACATCTGTATCTTCGTAATTATATAAGGTACGATGATGTGTTATACCTCAAAAGTTGCTGCAAAATTGATGCAATTAGAACCAAATTTATCAAATCTTTAGGTAAAATAGTTTTGGAGCTACGAACCGATAAGTATGTGTAAGCTGGTGACACGTAACACGGGCTGACACATGGTGAATCTCTGTAACTGTATAAGTAAGAGTTTCGTATTATATATCAAAAAAAACCTTATAGTTGGTGCAAACACGAGGCATGATTTCAAATCTCTGGGCCTCTTAGTTTCAAAATTATAGGCAAAAAACTGTTTTCCCGCCAAAAAATTCAAAATAATGGTCTTGGACGCAGCTAAGTGCGGCGTTGCCGTTCCGTGCGCTACACTGTTGCAAACGAGTTTGAACTTAAGAGCTGGTGTTATTAAGAGTCACTTTAATTGCGCTTTCGATCGTTTTCATTTCAGTACCCCTAGTGTAAGTTTTTATGTCAAGCAAACGCAAACTATTTCGAATGCGTATTAATGTCAATTTGTATGAAAACTATATAAGCGCGCTACTCGCCGCTAGAGGCGCTAATACAGTTTTCATACAAATTGACATTAATACGCATTCGAAATAGTTTGCGTTTTTTGACATAAAAACTTACACTACGGGCACTGTTCTAAGAATTTTAGGCCAGGAGCCGTCTGATATAAGTACGCTGATTCCTAACCTTTTTATGAGAAACAGATGGTTTAATTACAAGTAATTTTTAAATTTTGGCGTTAGAAACTTCACACTCATTTGTTGATAAAGCAAAGAAATAATTAGATTTGGCACAATAATAAACATAGAGGAATGCAGAAAGGTAAAATTTATGTAGGTACCTATAAAACCTACTACGTATTTATTACAGAGAGAAGGCTTCATTCATAGAACAGTGCGAAATGATTTCACTACTACCAGTCTACTTACTACATACAGTCAGTCATCGCGTTTGACATTGGCGAAAATACCGCCGATGTCCAGACAGTTGTAATACTGTAAGGGTTGTCAAGCGTAAGTCTTACTTCGCCGAAAAAAAGGAGTTACATTTTATACATCTTGCTTGACTAACTTACTAAAAAGGTATATAGATATGGCGAAGTTCACAGGTTTATATTGTGACTAGCCTTCCGCCCGCGGTTTCGACCGCGTGGACTGCACGAGAACGAGACGTTATCCTATGGGAATAATATGATGGCGGCCAACTTTTTTGTTTGTGGGCCGATTTTGATGAAACTTGGTTTTTAGTACTATTTTGACAAGAAAACTGCAACGCAATGATAAAATTTTTGAAAAATCCAAGATGGCGGCCATTTTTTTTGTTTATCGGCCGATTATGATGAAACTCAGTTTTTGGTACTATTTTGACAAGAAAACAGCAACACAATGTTAAAATAATTAAAAATCCAAGATGGCGGCCAACTTTTTTGTTTCTTGGCCGTTTTCGATGAAACTCGGATTCTGGTACTATTTTGACAAGAAAACAGCAACGCAATGATAAAAATATTAGAAATCTAAGATGGCGGCCAACTTTTTTGTTTGTTGGCCGATTTTGATGAAACTCAGTTTTTGGTACTATTTTGACAAGAAAACTGCAACGCAATGATAAAATTTTTGAAAAATCCAAGATGGCGGCCAACTTTTTGTTAGTGGGGTGATTCTAATGTAACTCGGTTTCTGGTACAATTTGTCAAGAGAACAGCAACGCGATGTTAAAAATATTAAAAATCCAAAATGGCGGCCAACTTTTAAGTTTTTGAACCAATTTTAATGAAACTCGGTTTTTGGTACAATTTTGACCAGAAAACAGCATCGTAATGTTAAAATTCTAAAAAATCCAAGTTGGCGGCCAACTTTTTTGTTTGTGGGACGATTTTGATGAAACTCGGTTTTTGGTGCTATTTTGACAAGAAATAAGAAACGCAATGTTAAAATTGACGAATTAAAATTAAATATAAGCATGTAAAATAATAAATTTTGAGACTTCCTGCCCCGATTTTTTTTCCACAATACCTTCGGGGTCCTAAAACATCTACCTTCATATTTTAAGACAACCCTTCCGTACTAACGTTAATACCTATACAGGTGTCGGTATCGCTCAACTTCAAGGGCCTACTGTATGGAAAAGTTGCTGTTTTCTTGTCAAAATACTACCAAATACCTAGTTTCATCAAAATCGTGCATATTTATTTATTTAATCTTTATTGCAAAATATATAACAAATGGCGGACTCAATGCTGATATGCATTCTCTTCCAGTCAACTGGAAAGGGTGTCAGGAAGAAAATGAACAGCAGCAATAAAAAAAATTACAGTTAAAAGAAAACAGAAGGAACTAATTAAATGCAAGAAAAAATACTAAAATTAAATAACAAATGAAAATTTGTAAATGCTTATAAATATATGAGTATTAAAAGGTATACATACTAAAGTAGCAATAACATGATATATAATTTATACATACACATATTACATATACATACAACTATAAATAAATAACACATAAAGTCAGAACAGATCTATCATGATAAGTGTAATCAGCTCGAGTAATGTTCGTGGACCATTTTCTTGAACACGCACTTACTTGGGGCACTGCGGATATTTTAAGGGCAAATCGTTCCAAAGTTGTACAGGCGAAAAAGAAAATGATTGGGAGACGAAGCCACAAGAGTGGGATGGTGTTTTCATGAGAAAGTTGTCACTAGAGCGAAGGCTACGTTCATTAGAGTCGCCCAGAAACTGAAATCTGGATTTCAATTAATCTGGGGTAAGTGGATCTAATAGAATATTGAAGAGCATGCAGACAACTCTAACGTTCCTACGCTCGCGAATAGGGAGCCAATTGAGCTGCTGACGGTGTTGACAGATATCGTATTTACGTAATCGATATATGAAACGAATACAGTTTTTAAGGAAACGATCCAACTTACTGAGAAGGTTTTTTTCTTTTGAGGTTGGTACTACAGACATCAGCGTAGACAATTATAGGTAAGACAACCGTCTGTATTGGAGCAATCTTGATACTGGAAGGCAGAAAGAACTTAAACCTATAGAGAGATCTAAGTGCATTAGTGGCTCTGAGACATGCTTGTTCGATATGATCTTTCCAAGAGAGGCAGGCATCGATATAGTCAAACCCAAGTCCTTCATTTGTTGTGAGTAGGATATTATCACGCCGTTAAATACCAAATTGTAGAAACTATTCCAGTTTACGCATGACAGCTGTCGAGAACTACCCTACCAGCAATTAAAGATTGACATTTAGGTGCGTTAACTGATATGCCATAATTAGCACTACTCTCTACCAACTCCTGATTTTTCCTTTACTTTCAATCATTTTGTGGAATGTGATGTTAAGAGATCTGTACTCTCTATCAAATCCAATGCTGTGGGTGCTGATTCTATTAGTCGCAAAATGATCCTTCCTATTATTGATATCCTTACTCCCGTTGTCACCAAAATACTCAACACTTCTATATCTACTGGTGTTTTTCCTGCTTCTTGGAAAAACGCGAATGTCGTTCCAGTACCCAAAAAACGAAATCCCACCATTTATTCCGAATATCGCCCTATTTCCGTCCTCCCTTTCCTATCCAAAGTCCTAGAAAAACTAGTTTTCGGCCAGCTGACTGCCTATCTCCATAGAAATAACCTCCTCAATCCTTTTCAATCTGGTTTCCGCAAGGGCCATAGCACATCCACGGCATTGGTTAAGATAACGGAGGACATACGCCGGGGAATGGAAAAGCGTCAACTTACATTGTTGACGTTACTAGACTTCAGTAATGCCTTCAATTCTGTTGATTTTGACCTACTCCTTGGCGTGTTGCAATCTCTTAACATATCTCCAGCTGCAACTGATTGGTTTAGAAGTTACCTGATCGGACGACAGCAGCGCATCTGCGTTGGTGATTCTTTATCTGCATGGTGTAACATCGATGCAGGAGTTCCCCAGGGAGGTGTCTTATCTCCTCTGCTTTTCTCTGTATTTATCAACTCCATCACACATTCACGTTCAAGCTCCCACCACCTTTATGCAGACGATTTACAAATTTATACTCAGGCACCTCTCTCTGAACTCCCTAGTGCAATAGCGGCTACCAATATCGATCTCGCTGCTATTACCAATTGGAGTAAGTCTTTTGGGCTTACTGTAAACCCTTCTAAGACTCAGGCAATCATTATTGGTAGTCCATATTACGTCTCGAGGATTGATTTTGGGCAGTTACCTCCTATCACTTTCGATGGCACTGTCGTTCCTTTAGCTAAATCTGTTCGAAACCTTGGCGTAATTTTTGATGATTATTTTTCATGGATTCCTCAGGTCGATGCTCTTAGAAAAAAAGTATTTGCTGCATACAGCTCATTAAACCGTTTACGAAACTTTCTACCCACTAAAACCAAAATTACTCTTGCCCAGTCTTTTCTCCTTTCTATCATAGACTACGCTGATGTCTGTTACACGGATCTTTCGGAGGTTTTGCTCAACAAACTGGAGCGTCTGCAGAATATGTGTATCCGTTTCATCTTCAATCTCCGTAAATTTGACCACGTGTCGCACTTCCGCTCAAAGCTAAATTGGCTTCCAATTCGCCGGCGCTGGGACTTTCATGCTCTTACGCTTCTCTATTTCATCCTCTTCCACCCAACCACTCCTCACTACCTTAAAGAATGTTTCCGATATCACACCTCCTCCACCCAATGTACCTTACGCTCCTCCTCAAATCTTACTCTTGTTTTTCCACCCCATTCCACAGATTTCCTCTCCTATTCTTTCTCTATGCATGCTGTTCGACTATGGAATGCTCTTCCAGAAGGTATCAGGAAGGCTCCATCTCTTAAATCTTTTAGTGATCAAGTCCGAACGCATTTCCTATCTTATTCTTAATACCTATCTTATTTCCTCTCTTACTCATATTATCATTAAATTTTCTTTACTTTATTCCTATTTCTTTTTAATTATATCTATATAATATATTATAATGTTCTTCAAATTGCACCCACTCCCCCTTCCCCTTTATGTCCTCAGACGATTATTATTTTTCCACTCAAGGTTGCCTGGAAGAAATTGCTACGTAGCAATAAGGCCGCCTTTTGTGTACTTCTTTTGTAGTGTCTTCTTTTTGTTATGTGTTTTCTTTTTGCAATAAAGTGTTTTATTATTAGTATTTGATTGAATCAGGCGTCACTTGGCGGAAGTCCCTAACCATTGTGAAAAATAAATATATGTAGCTTTCTTCCGCAAATAATCACAAAACTTGCACCTTCACCGATCACACTACTCTACACGTGTTTCGCCCCAACCCGGGGCATCCTCAGGAGATGTTTGTCCGTATGCAATCCAGCACCGAATGACTGGAAAACGCCCGCTGCGACCGTATTTATAGCTGTCCGCTCCCCACCCCCTCGCGCTCCGCGCCGAGTAACCGTTAATGACCGTTGAAAACTGTTGACCGTTGAAAGAGCGAGAGAGAGCGAAGGAGTGGAGAAAGTTATTGCTTCCTACTCGCGCTCTCGATTGCCAACCGTTGTAAAACCGTTGAACGAAAAAAGTTATTTTTAAAGGCCAAAAAAATTAATATAATGTTTTAAATTAAACGCTTATTTTTAAGAGTTATTATTATTTGAAAAAATACGCAATAGCGGAGAGCAAGAAACATTAACTTGATCGTTAAGTATGGCTCCATCAACATTGTGCTTGATGATTTCTAAATTTTCCAACACGCTCAGTCGTAGACCTTTACTACAAGTATGTAATACCTCATAGGAATGCCTATCAGATAGTTGATGTCCGGTATTTAGTAAATGTTCCGCGAAATGAGATCGTTCCGGTCGGCCATTCCTATAGGCAGAAATATGTTCTTTATAACGTATATCAAAACTACGGCCAGTTTGACCAACGTATACTGAATTACATTGGTTACATGTTAACTTATATATCCCCGATTTCCCGCCAACCTCCGTTTTTTCCTTGCCATTGCAAATGGCACGCCGGACGGTATTATTAGTACGGAAAGCCACGTGAACATCGTTATTTTTTAAAAGTTTTGATATTTTTTCGGATATTTTACCTACGTAAGCCATACTTGACTGATAATTGTGAAAAACACGTTCACTTGGCACCGCATATAAAAGCCCAGACACTTGTTTGTTAATTTTATTCCTAACCATGTTATCTATCATCCGCCGATCATAACCATTTGCAATGGCAATATTATAAATTGTGTTTAACTCTCTTCTATAGGCTTGTCCTGATAATGGTACCAACATTAACCGATTAATGTATGAATGAAAAGCAGCTAATTTATGTTGCCAAGGGTGACAAGAAGTTGCGGGGATAACTACATCAGTATGTGTGGGTTTTCTATATATTTGAAAGTTATGGCGACAATGCTCCCGTGTGATAGTTAAATCCAAGAAATTTAACGAATCATTAACCTCAATTTCTAATTTGAATTTGATTTTTGGGTGTAAACTATTTAAATATTGAAAAAATGACTCTAACTCTTGTCTAGTACCTGTCCAGCATATGATGATATCATCAACATAACGATAATAATAAAGAATGTTATTATTATTGCCTACGATATACCTATTCTCAAAATTGTCCATGAAGATCTCCGCCATCAAAGGTGATAAGGGAGAACCCATGGCTAGCCCCTCCTTTTGTTTGTAAAACCCACCATTAAACTTAAAATAATTTTGTTGCATGCAAATCTGTGTTAAGTTAATTATTTCATCTGCCTCCCCTGGATGAAGACCGCGTCTTTCTAAAATTGTTGATAGAATATCTAAACTTTCTTGATAAGGGACGTTAGTGAATAAGCTGTCCACATCCAAAGAAAGTAAAAATGAGTTAGGAGGCAAAACAACATCCTTTATTTTTTCTATCAAATCTAATGTGTTTTGAATACTATACTTAGGTGAGAAAGATGATTTATTCATTTTATTTATTTTATTTTATTCTTGTCACCCTTGGCAACATAAATTAGCTGCTTTTCATTCATACATTAATCGGTTAATGTTGGTACCATTATCAGGACAAGCCTATAGAAGAGAGTTAAACACAATTTATAATATTGCCATTGCAAATGGTTATGATCGGCGGATGATAGATAACATGGTTAGGAATAAAATTAACAAACAAGTGTCTGGGCTTTTATATGCGGTGCCAAGTGAACGTGTTATTCACAATTATCAGTCAAGTATGGCTTACGTAGGTAAAATATCCGAAAAAATATCAAAACTTTTAAAAAATAACGATGTTCACGTGGCTTTCCGTACTAATAATACCGTCCGGCGTGCCATTTGCAATGGCAAGGAAAAAACGGAGGTTGGCGGGAAATCGGGGATATATAAGTTAACATGTAACCAATGTAATTCAGTATACGTTGGTCAAACTGGCCGTAGTTTTGATATACGTTATAAAGAACATATTTCTGCCTATAGGAATGGCCGACCGGAACGATCTCATTTCGCGGAACATTTACTAAATACCGGACATCAACTATCTGATAGGCATTCCTATGAGGTATTACATACTTGTAGTAAAGGTCTACGACTGAGCGTGTTGGAAAATTTAGAAATCATCAAGCACAATGTTGATGGAGCCATACTTAACGATCAAGTTAATGTTTCTTGCTCTCCGCTATTGCGTATTTTTTCAAATAATAATAACTCTTAAAAATAAGCGTTTAATTTAAAACATTATATTAATTTTTTTGGCCTTTAAAAATAACTTTTTTCGTTCAACGGTTTTACAACGGTTGGCAATCGAGAGCGCGAGTAGGAAGCAATAACTTTCTCCACTCCTTCGCTCTCTCTCGCTCTTTCAACGGTCAACAGTTTTCAACGGTCATTAACGGTTACTCGGCGCGGAGCGCGAGGGGGTGGGGAGCGGACAGCTATAAATACGGTCGCAGCGGGCGTTTTCCAGTCATTCGGTGCTGGATTGCATACGGACAAACATCTCCTGAGGATGCCCCGGGTTGGGGCGAAACACGTGTAGAGTAGTGTGATCGGTGAAGGTGCAAGTTTTGTGATTATTTGCGGAAGAAAGCTACATATATTTATTTTTCACAATGTTTTATTATTATTATTCCCTTTATTACATTTTAAATACTTACAAAATTATATTTCTAAACATTAAATTTTTACAATGTATAACACTAAAAAATATAACATTTAAAAATACAAAAATGCAGTTCCCCAACGGTAGCAAGATCAGGGTCCCGGCTACCGATGGTTAAGGATCCAGAGACAGGAACCTTCTCTCTATACGGGCCGTGTCCAGAAGTACTGCCTTCTGCATCTGACTCCCGATCCATCCACCTAACGCAAGCCTCTTAAGGTGTTTATCGAGGCTCTAGGCTATCAGACCATGGGCAGATATGACTATCGGAACAATAATTGCTGAATCAATGTCCCACATGTCAACAATCTCGTGAGCTAAATCAAGATATTTGTTTTCTTTATCTTTTTCAGCTTTCACAAGGTTGTCGTCATGGGGAACAGTGACATCAACAATTATTGCGCGGCGTTCGTGTCGATCTATCAATACAATACCAGGCTTATTAGCTACAATAGTCCTGTCTGTAATGATAGATCGATCCCAATACAATGTGGCATGGCTATTTTCAAGGACCTGTTCTGGTGCATACCTGTAGTACGGCACCTCGGATGCCATAAGACTATGTTTCAGAGCAAGTTGTTGGTGTATTATCCTGGCCACTTGGTTATGTCTATGCAAATACTCGCCGTTTGCGAGACGAGAACAACAGGAGATTATATGCCTAAGGGATTCACCCGGACGATGGCACGCTCGACAAATATCCACTGCGCCATCCCTTAGGATATACTTTCGGTAGTTATTCGTCATCACAACCTCATCCATAATTGCACAGACAAAACCTTCGGTTTCGCCAAAAAGATCACCGAAACGGAGCCAGGATACTGAGGCTAATAAATCTACGTCGGGCCCATGGAGAGCCCGGTAGAATCTGCCATGTAACTCCTTGCTTTGCCACACAGTGTTGCGGTCGGAAGTACTAAGTACTACAGGTTTGCGCCAGTTTTCTTTTGCTAAAAATAGAGGAGTCAGTCCATTGTCAACAGCAACTACATCTCTATGAGACCCAATATCGACTTGGAGAAAATACTCCCTAAGATTGCATATCTCGCGGTTATGCAATGTCTTAGCATTTAAGAAGCCACGACCACCGCACTTCCGCGGGATATACAATCTCATGGTCGATGAACGTGGGTGATGCATGCGGTGTGCTGTTAGCAATGTACGAACTTTTCTATCCAGGGCATCCAGTTCAGTTTGAGTCCATTTAAGTATGCCAAAGGAATACATCAGTAGCGGCATGACCCATCCATTGTATGCGCGAACCTTGTTTCCGCCAGACAAAAGACTTTTAAGGACTTTTGAGAGGCGCCCCAAGAAACGCTCACGCAACGACTGTTTCATGTCAGCATCGTTGATGCCTAATGCCTGTGACATACCTAAATATTTATAGGTTTCGTTAACGGAGAGAGATCTAAGATTAATAGAATCCGAGAGTTGTGTACCCGTGGATTCCATTATCTGACCACGCTTTACATGCATGACTGCACATTTGTCCACACCAAATTCCATTTTAATGGTATTACTGAAAGCTTCAGTAACCTTCAGTAACGCTGTCAAATGAGAACTGCTATGGGCAAATAGTTTCAGGTCATCCATGTATAGCAGGTGTGATATTACTTGAACATTTCTCCGTAAACGGTAGCCTAATCCTGAATTCTCGAGAAGTGTACTCAGAGGGTTCAAAGCCAGACAGAACCACAATGGACTCAGACCGTCACCCTGGAAGATACCTCGCTCTATTTTTATAGGGTCGCCCTGACCTAGAACCCATCGAGATCCTGGATAGAAAAGGACCGTTCTCCATTTTCGCATGCACGATATCAAGAAAGTGCGTAGAGTTGTATTTATTTTATACAACTCCAGCACCCTCATGAGCCACGAATGCGGTACGGAATCATAGGCCTTCTTATAATCTATCCAGCAAGTCGACAGGTTCTTTCGGTTTCGACGAACCTGTTGGTTAATAGCCATGTCAATGAGGAGTAGCTCCTTAGTACCTCGGGCCCCATTCCTACATCCATTTTGAGAGGCGAACATGAACATAATAGAATTTTGGTCAATGTGTTTATTAATCTTCGACCTCAAAATGGACGTAAGAATTTTATAAATTGTTGGCAGACAGGTGATAGGTCTATAGTTTTTGGGGTCCGCAGTACTACCAGATTTATGGAGCAGATGGGTTATGCCTGTTGTCATAAATTCTGGAAGCGATCGAGATAATAAAGCACTTTGAAATTGAGATGCTAAGCAAACGTGCGAGCTAGGTAACCATTTATACCAGAAATTGTGCAGTCCGTCCGGGCCTGGAGATTTCCAGTTGGGTAAGGAACGAACTGCACAAACTACGTCTTGGTAGTCAATGGTTACTTCATTCATCTCAGGTATAAGCTCACACGAACGCTCAACATCCCTTATCCACGCGCCTTCAGAGTGAGTGACAGGCACAGACCAGATGTTGTGCCAAAAAGTTATCATGGCATCATCATCCGGTCGATGCATATCAGTATCACTCTGATTCGATCGCTCCCAGGATGCATAAACACATCGTTGATCTCTCTCGAACATGCGGTTCTGAGTAAAGCGATCGACTCGCACCCTATACCTTCGAATACGATTTGCCCATGCACAAATTTTCTGCTTCAGGAAGTCAATGCGCTCTGTGACACATGAAATATAATTTTGAGGACTAATACCAGTCCCCAGGAATGCACGCTTCACAAAGCGCATGACCCTAGCGCGCATGTTGCCCTCCCTAAAGCAGCTGAGCTTACCGATGAGTACCCTAGCCTCACTGATACGACGTTCGATCCTACACTGCCAGGCTGGTACAGCCAGACGTGGGCGTGTTGCTGTGTCAGTATTTGGAAATTTGACATGAGCAACACGACAAGCCGTAATAGCCGCACAATACAAGATCGAATGAGTATCAGCCAGGTCTTCACTACTATCAAAGTAATTTGATAGTAGTGAATCTAAAGCACACATCAGCGCCCTATTTTTTTTGTGCATGGGAAAACGCGGAAGCCGAGGTCTAAGGTGAATCGAAGTCGATCGAAACTCCAGAACTACATCTTCAAGAGTACTCCTCAAAATATCATTGCATTGGGGACTTACAGTAGTAACCATATCATCTCCACCACCACCATCAGCAACGCCAGCTTGCAACGTGGTCGCGGCAGAAGCTTGAGTTGCCGCCTGCGATGCAGTAGTACTGATATGGTTACGTTGCACCTCTGTACGGAGCCGATCAAGTACAGAGTCATCCAACAAGTGACCCCGTTGAATGGCTCGCACCTGATCCGACAGTCGTTGAGCCGAAACGTTGATAGATGGTTCGAGAGCCTGAAACAGAGAAAGCATCCAAACACGATACGCAGTAAGATTAGTTCCTGCCTCTGTTGCCTCAAAATATGCGCGCATGACATTTTCATTGATGGAAATTGTCCATCGCATGCGCTGCACTCCACCGGGAGCGGGGGCCCTGACCGGAGCCGTTTGCCCCAGAAGCCCCAAACTCTTCGGTGGCCGGCCCCTCCTCCGGCGTACAGGTGGTGGCGACGTCGGCGGAGAGAAGTACTCGTCACTATCGCTCGACACAACTGCAGATGTCAGCTGAACACACGGCACTGAGGCAGCTGCCGACAACTGCGAGGCGGAGCGAGGTGACGAGCCCGGAGGTGGTAGACGTGCTGTTTGGCTTCTCGTCAACATCTATTTATTCATTCAATATCAAATTTTTCTTTGTATTGGTTTTGTTGTGAAGTATGACATTGTCATACAGGGATTCATTTTTAAAAATATTGCAATGTAATGTAATCTTCTTTTTGTTTTGGTATCGATGCAAGGTAATAAATATTATGGTACAGTTAAATACGAATTTTGACCTTTACATAAAATATTAACGAATAAAATCAATAAAATTGAATAAAATGTGAAAAGAATGATCTGTCACGTTGACTTATTATTATTATTATTCCCTTTATTACATTTTAAATACTTACAAAATTATATTTCTAAACATTAAATTTTTATTATTATTATATTAGTCGACCACACAGAAATCTTCATCAAATCACAGTTGATTAGCGCGACAACATTATTTAAACTGTGGATATTATGTTGCGCATAAAGTTGTAGATCGTCGGCATAGAGATGGAAAGAAGAGGAGAAATGAGAGGTCAGAGAGTTGATAAACAAGGAAAAGAGAAGAGGGGAGAGTACGCCGCCTTGTGGAACGCCAGCCTCCAAGTCGAGCCAGTCAGACAGCGTCCGATCTACTCGCACGCAAGTATTTTTACCCGCTCCAATGGTTTCTTGCCTCCTGGAGGCAAGCTGACATCTAATTAAAATACTTTGATTAATTGTGTCAAATCACTCCCTGTTCCTATCCAAATTATACCAATCTTAATCTAGACACCTTATTTTAATCATAGAATAAGAAATAATGTCTGTAGTACCAACCTCAAAAGAAAAAAACAATCTCAGTAAGTTGGATCGTTTCCTTAAAAACTGTATTCGTTTCATATATCGTACGTAATTTTATTTACGTAATTAAATACGATATCTGTCAACACCGTCAGCAGCTCAATTGGCTCCCTATTCGCGAGCGTAGGAACGTTAGAGTTGTCTGCATGCTCTTCAATATTCTATTAGATCCACTTACCCCAGATTAATTGAAATCCAGATTTCAGTTTCTGGGCGACTCTAATGAACGTAGCCTTCGCTCTAGTGACAACTTTCTCCTGAAAACACCATCCCACTCTTCTGGCTTCGTCTCCCAATCATTTTCTTTTTCGCCTGTACAACTTTGGAACGATTTGCCCTTAAAATATCCGCAGTGCCCCAAGTAAGTGCGTGTTCAAGAAAATGGTCCACGAACATTACTCGAGCTGATTACACTTATCATGATAGATCTGTTCTGACTTTATGTGTTATTTATTTATAGTTGTATTTATATGTAATATGGGTATGTATAAATTATATATCATGTTATTGCTACTTTAGTATGTATACCTTTTAATACTCATATATTTATAAGCATTTACAAATTTTCATTTGTTATTTAATTTTAGTATTTTTTCTTGCATTTAATTAGTTCCTTCTGTTTTCTTTTAACTGTAAATTTTTTTATTGCTGCTGTTCATTTTCTTCCTGACACCCTTTCCAGTTGACTGGAAGAGAATGCATATCAGCATTGAGTCCGCCATTTGTTATATATTTTGCAATAAAGATTAAATAAATAAATATGCACGATTTTGATGAAACTAGGTATTTGGTAGTATTTTGATAAGAAAACAGCAACTTTTCCATACAGTAGGCCCTTGAAGTTGAGCGATACCGACACCTGTATAGGTATTAACGTTAGTACGGAAGGGTTGTCTTAAAATGTGAAGGTAGATGTTTTAGGACCCCGAAGGTATTGTGGAAAAAAAAATCGGGGCAGGAAGTCTCAAAATTTATTATTTTACATGCTTATATTTAATTTTAATTCGTCAATTTTAACATTGCGTTTCTTATTTCTTGTCAAAATAGCACCAAAAACCGAGTTTCATCAAAATCGTCCCACAAACAAAAAAGTTGGCCGCCAACTTGGATTTTTTAGAATTTTAACATTACGTTGCTGTTTTCTGGTCAAAATTGTACCAAAAACCGAGTTTCATTAAAATTGGTTCAAAAACTTAAAAGTTGGCCGCCATTTTGGATTTTTAATATTTTTAACATCGCGTTGCTGTTCTCTTGACAAATTGTACCAGAAACCGAGTTACATTAGAATCACCCCACTAACAAAAAGTTGGCCGCCATCTTGGATTTTTCAAAAATTTTATCATTGCGTTGCAGTTTTCTTGTCAAAATAGTACCAAAAACTGAGTTTCATCAAAATCGGCCAACAAACAAAAAAGTTGGCCGCCATCTTAGATTTCTAATATTTTTATCATTGCGTTGCTGTTTTCTTGTCAAAATAGTACCAGAATCCGAGTTTCATCGAAAACGGCCAAGAAACAAAAAAGTTGGCCGCCATCTTGGATTTTTAATTATTTTAACATTGTGTTGCTGTTTTCTTGTCAAAATAGTACCAAAAACTGAGTTTCATCATAATCGGCCGATAAACAAAAAAATTGGCCGCCATCTTGGATTTTTCAAAAATTTTATCATTGCGTTGCAGTTTTCTTGTCAAAATAGTACTAAAAACCAAGTTTCATCAAAATCGGCCCACAAACAAAAAAGTTGGCCGCCATCATATTATTCCCAAAGGATAACGTCTCGTTCTCGTGCAGTCCACGCGGTCGAAACCGCGGGCGGAAGGCTAGTCACAATATAAACCTGTGAACTTCGCCATATCTATATACCTTTTTAGTAAGTTAGTCAAGCAAGATGTATAAAATGTAACTCCTTTTTTTCGGCGAAGTAAGACTTACGCTTGACAACCCTTACAGTATTACAACTGTCTGGACATCGGCGGCATTTTCGCCAATGTCAAACGCGATGACTGACTGTATGTAGTAAGTAGACTGGTAGTAGTGAAATCATTTCGCACCGTTCTATGAATGAAGCCTTCTCTCTGTAATAAATACGTAGTAGGTTTTATAGGTACCTACATAAATTTTACCTTTCTGCATTCCTCTATGTTTATTATTGTGCCAAATCTAATTATTTCTTTGCTTTATCAACAAATGAGTGTGAAGTTTCTAACGCCAAAATTTAAAAATTACTTGTAATTAAACCATCTGTTTCTCATAAAAAGGTTAGGAATCAGCGTACTTATATCAGACGGCTCCTGGCCTAAAATTCTTAGAACAGAAATGAAAACGATCGAAAGCGCAATTAAAGTGACTCTTAATAACACCAGCTCTTAAGTTCAAACTCGTTTGCAACAGTGTAGCGCACGGAACGGCAACGCCGCACTTAGCTGCGTCCAAGACCATTATTTTGAATTTTTTGGCGGGAAAACAGTTTTTTGCCTATAATTTTGAAACTAAGAGGCCCAGAGATTTGAAATCATGCCTCGTGTTTGCACCAACTATAAGGTTTTTTTTGATATATAATACGAAACTCTTACTTATACAGTTACAGAGATTCACCATGTGTCAGCCCGTGTTACGTGTCACCAGCTTACACATACTTATCGGTTCGTAGCTCCAAAACTATTTTACCTAAAGATTTGATAAATTTGGTTCTAATTGCATCAATTTTGCAGCAACTTTTGAGGTATAACACATCATCGTACCTTATATAATTACGAAGATACAGATGTGCAAGCCAGAGACACGGTACTTCAGCTCGCACACACTTTTATGATCGTAGTTTCAACAGTATTAGAGTGTGACGGTTAGTTTTTCTGGTTCTCATTGCACCAATTGTGCATTAACTTTTGGACTATAGTCTAAAACCCTAACCTCACTGGTTTGCCTTAACGGCATGTGTAAGCTGGTGACACATTTCTCCAGCTAACACACAAAAAACAACTCATAGTAACGAACTTGTGGTTGCACTAAAATTATTACTGACACGTTTGATTGCACCAACTTTGCATCAAAATAGAGCATGCTTAGAATTTCTCTATGTCTTATGAGGAAGCTGATGACCCACACATGAGAAACCGGGACCTCTGGGTCTGCGGTGGTGTGAACCACTAGACCATAGAGGCGGTTGTCAGAAATTAACAATATTGTTACAAAGTTACAGACAGAGTAACAGGAAGTAATCTGTGCGAATCAATACTGATGCGAATCCTCGTTTTGTGTAAACTTTATACATTTTTCTATGTATATTAAGTATGTATTTACAAACAAAAAGTATTTAAGTATATGTTTATCCGTTATCAAGTTCACGTAGACACAGTTTCTTAGGAAATTTACTATGGGCTTAGATAATTGGTGTGATTGTAAGAAAATATTTATTTATTTATTTATTTCAAGACAAAATCGTTTTAGAACATTAGCTTATGCAATGTTTTTATTAAATAAGAATAACTATGTTATTGTCAGAAATTAACAATAATGTTACACACATGTAACAGGAAGTAATCTATGCGAATCAATACTGATGCGAATGAAAATCTACTTCTGGTCGGACATATCGTTTTTGTTCCAATAACTGTAACGGGTGCGGCTCGCGTGTGCGCGTCTTCAGCGATCTGCGCAAAAACGGACCAGCTACTTCATAGGCCTCACTATTGTACGACCAACCGCACATCAAGCTTCTCTGGTGCACTACGAAAGTAACTCTTATTACGATCGGGATAGGAGCGCACTCAAAGTCAGAATATATTAATTAATATGTGGTCTGTATACATGAAAAGAAACATTTTTTGAATCTTGCAAGTTCCGCCAAGATATAGTCACGATCACGACGTTATTGTATGAGAAGAATGCGAGCCTACCACAATTTTATCTTTTTTGTTGGATGAATTTTTCATTGATGTACCGTTTCCTTTGATGTCGTTTTCGGACACGGAAGCATTGAATAAATGATTACTTTCCTTTATATAACGGAAAACAGATAAGTAGATATTCATTTTTGGATGATACAAATGGATGTAGCACCGTTCAGAAATAAATATTAACACTCAAAATACTTGTTGGAATGTTGCTTCGTCTAAATGAATTGTCTTGTCGAACTCAAGTTAAACGATTTAATCACGGCAAAAAAACTCCATTATTAAAATCAATTATAATGGAATCAACTTGATCAGTAGGTAATCCAGGTTTTTGGACTTTATAGTCACTTTTTAACCGACTTCATAAATTGAAAAGGAGGAGGTTATCTATTCGTCGCGTTTTTTTTTATTTTATATATGTATGTACACCGATTATTCGAAGACGGCTGAACCGATTGAAATGATTCAAACGTTATAACATCAGGTTTGTTCCCAAGTTGGTCCCATTTTTTTGAAATTGGTTCAGTAGTTTTCAGGAAATCTTGAAAATACTGTCGTTTTCGTTAACACTTCATGTGAATTTATTACGTATCTTTAGGCATAACTCCTTTGTTTATAAACCGATTTAGATGATTCTTGTTTTGTTGGAAAGGGGATACCTCAAGGTATTTTAACCGTCTTCAAAAAAGGAGGTTTTCAGTTTGATCACATACCTATTTACCAGAATACACGTAAATTGCTTGCATGATGCAATAAAAAGAGTGAAATAAAAATTATTTAAAAAAAATTAAAACCACCTTCAAAAAAATGACATAAAAAAGTAAGAATTCCCTCACCAAATAACGTAAGTACTTTGAAGTCGGGCGGGTTTCAACAAAAAATTGTACATGTTTCACGCCCGACTTCAAAGTACTTACGTTATTTGGTGAGGGATTATTTCTTACTTTTTTATGTAATTTTTTTGAAGGTGGTTTTAATTTTTTATAAAAATAATTTTCTGCAAACAATTATCACTTTAAATCGCATGATCAGTGATTAATTTATCTTACTTAACCATGAGAACTTCCTATGAATCCCAATTGCTATAATTATTGCACAGGATGGCTATATACTGTCAAATACACAACTTTTATACTTCCCACTTTGATGGCCCTTTTTACGTTTGATTGGCATAGATGCATTAGGGAGACGGCTGTCTTGTCTTTGGCTAGACGCAGACCATAGATTAATAGCGTAATGGCGCCGTTTCCGGCGGGAAAGTGCGCAATTAGTGGCGGATCAAAAGAGCCGCAGTGCGTGCGCAAGAGACGCCCATATGCGCGGAAAAGGGACGGGAAATGAATTTGATTGCATTGCGGAGTGGAAGACATGTTAGCACGCGCTTTAGTTAATGCTGTTAATATGCGGATCTATTTTTTATTATATTCTATTTGATTGGTGATGAACGTAGTATTTTACAACTATAATTTTGAATTCTTTTATAATTATTGTATGGAATACTATTAGAATCTCCGATCTAATGTACTTTCATTAAAAATGCTTAACTCAGCTAACTTACGTATATAAAGACGAAAAGCTTTTTAGTTTTATATGTGGTGATCAAAATTTTATTTATTTGAAATTTTACAAATCGTATCGTATACCTAGCACATTCACTCTGTAACTCCACTACGTCGCCATAGTAGAACCTAAGACCATAAGAATTAGTGCCCAACCAATCCGAGGGTAAAGTAGAGTTATAGCTCGCTATAACACACGTCATGTGCTAGCACTTATTGATAACCTTATGATCTGTTTAGCTCTTTTATATATCGGTTCTAACTCTTAAATTAGCGCCTAATGTTAGTTGGGAACATACATCATGCATATTAAATTATATTTAAGTAGCTTTAATACAATACCGAATGCAAACTTTCATACGAAAACAATAACAAACTAAATAACACAACATCTTATCTCGGATCTCCTAAAAACTTCATCCCAGCCTCAGGTCGTTTTAATGATGACTCTTGCCCAGTTGCTCTCATGTAACAAGTGCAGTATAATTTCCCTGTCATCGGACGGCCCTTGTTCTCTGTAATCGGATCTGTCAGGACGGGCCAGGAGAGACGTGCTATTACGATGTGGAGTGAGCTATTAAGTCATCACCTCCGTCTGCTTTTACTTGTGAAAATAACACTCCAATTTAGATAGATAGATAGATAGATAAACACTTTATTGCTCACACAAAGATACAGGTACATAAACAACAGAAACAAGTAACATACAATTATGTGGGCAAAGGCGGTCTTATCGCTAAAAGCGATCTCTTCCAGACAACCTTTGAGGCATAGGAAAAATTAACAAAGAGCGAGTGGCAGTGCACAGCAACATACAAAAATTAACTAATTTGAAATTAAAAATAAATAAATAACATAATAATAACATATAAATAAGTCTACATAAACAACTTGCTAAATAACATAATAATTAAATAAATGAATATAAAAATATACTACATATACGTTACATATATTATTACTACAAATATAATAATATACTACATACAAATAAAAATAGTTGCAAACTACGATTTAGTTAAGAGATACGAATGCAGTTTCGTCTTAAAAATGGCAAGTGACTTCGAATGACGGATCTCATGCGGAAGGTTGTTCCAAAGGCTGGTTGACTTCACCGTGAAGGACTCCTTGAAATAACCAGAACGTGTAAAGGGAGATTTCAGTTGGTTATCAGTCTGGGATCTAAGAGAACGACTATGGTCCAAACCAAGATAATGGAAACGTTCTTTAAGGTAGGGAGGGGTACGAGGGTCATACAGTATATTTGACAAAAGTGTGAGGACATGCCCCTCGCGTCGTTGTCTTACAGGCAGCCACCCAAGTTCAGCCCTGAACTCTGACACATGATCGAACTTGCGCAAGCCAAATATAAAACGAATGCAGAGGTTCTGCAGACGCTGAAGCTTGTCCAGAAGATCCTCATTGAGGTCAATGGTACAAACGTCAGCATAGTCCAATTTTGTAATTTTTCTTTCTGTTATATTACAAGCTTTTATTTTAAAACTTTGATTTGCCCAATTCTGGACTGTTTGGTTGAAACTTGGAAAAGGACAATCCAATTTTGTCACTGAAAATAAATCTTGTAGGAAGTGAAAAGTGGCATAAGTTCCTATAAAGTCCGCTCGGAAAAGAAGCTGAAATTATGCGAATTTCTAGAGCCACTCTTGTTTGATTGAGTATGTATTGTGCTGCAATACAGATTATCTTTTCTTATCCTAAGATCAGATCTTAAAGTAGCTAAGCACAACATGTACAGAGTGCATCAACTATCCATACTAATATTTTAAATAGCGGATCCTCGCGGTTTCACCCGCGTGGTACCCGTTCCCGTGGGAATATCGGGATAAAAAGTACATATAAACCTTCCTCTTGAATCACTCTATCTATTAAAAAAAACGCATCAAAATCCGTTGCGTAGTTTCAAAGATTTAAGCATACAAAGGGACATAGGGACAGAGAAAGCGACTTTGTTTTATACTATGTAGTGATGAGTAGGTAGGTACTGTAGCGTGTGATAGGCAGCACTTAGATGATGTTGATGATAGATGATAAGTGATAATGATAACTGAAATTGATAAAATAAGAACGGTTGCAGGAGTGTTAAGAAAACGACCGTACTGAATGTATTATGTATACCTACATATGAATGATGGTATTGTACTAAAATTATAAAATGGTACAAACGTCAAGTAAAAAATTAAAAAAAATTCTGCCTGGATAATAAAGATTTTATTTAATTAACTAATTTAGACCCAGATAAGGTTTAAGCTCTAAAGACATATCATAGTTGGTCTAGAAAAATAAACTACAATAAACCATACAACACACAAATTACACAAATTAGATACTTTAGTAAGTATATTTATTTTCTTGTCCCTTACATTTTGTAGAGAATACAGAGTAGATAGACATTTATGTGTGGCTAAAATGATCGTACAGTTAGGTCATAAACACTGCAGTCAGACAATAAATAAGCCATACATGCAGCAGATGTAAGCCGCAGCGGGCAATGACCACCGCCGGGAAAGCCGCTCGCGCAAGGGTGCCCGTCATGTGGATACCAGATGGATAATGTGGGACTATGATGTCCACTTGCGTGATGTAATATTCATTTATATATTTATTTATTCAAAACAACTTGTAGGCTTACAGAGTAGGTACCTACTCCAAAACGTCAGCAGGTCTCAATACAATACAGTTTTCTTGTCAATACAGTTTCGATAATAAATAAAAAGTAAGTATTAAATTTAATGTCTAAACTTAAAAAAAACTATAAATTAATTAATTTCAAAATATTCACAATTTTATTATCAATTTAAATCAAAACAGGAATATTTACAAACATGTCAGAAAATAAAATAAAACAAAATGTCAATTAGGTGATGTTAGTTAGCTATATGAAATACATACCTAACTCGCACATGAATTGAATACTCGTTTATGTTTGTTTTTGACGACCGATTTGGCGCAGGGGTAGGCTACCCGCCTTCTGCGCCAGTGGTCTCGGGTTCGATTCCCGAACAAGACAAATATTTGTGTGCATGAACATGTCTATTTGTCTTGGTCTGGGTGTTTACTATGTATATTAAATATGTATATACAAAAAAAAAAGTATTTAAGTATATATTTATCCGTTATCAAGTTTTCCATGATACAGTTTCTTAATGAAATTAAAATGGGCTTAGATAATTGGTGTGAATGTAAGAAGTTATTTATTTATCGAACTAGCGAAAATATACTTTATAAATGTTACTCTGGATGTAGAGGAAGGGATCTTCACTTGTAATTACTATATATTCACAAATAGAATAGCCTACTTTTGTTACTTCGCCTAAAACAACTTCATAATTATCTAGATAGGAACCAAAATAATTCACTCATGTGCAAAAACATTCATTTTATGATGCAACACTTGTCTAATTATAATTTTTTCTTTATACCAGCCTCTCGATTTTTATTAGGGCTACAAAACACGTGACAATCGTCTCGTTAGTGTATAATATGGTCCCCGATATAATATTCTCAGCACTATAAAAGTACTCCGAAAATACTATCAATTAATATTTTCTAAGCAGTAGGTACTAAAGGCCCCTAACCCACGGCGATTTTTTGTAGCGATGTCGTCGCGCGTTTACGAGACGCGCGACAGCATCGCTACTAACACGCGACAGCATCGCTACTAACGCGCGACAGCATCGCTACTAACGCGCTACAGCATCGCTACAAAAAGTCGCCGTGGGCAAGAGCTCTTAAGAAAGGAAATCTGTTTTACTTCCTGTCCTAATAGTTTCTGCCATGATGGCCACTCTGATAGAACTTTTTCGCGTCATTGAAGAGCGCGCAAAAACGCCCGGGGCGCACCCAGCGCGAGCTGTCAGAGCCGTGAGGCATGTTTCCACCGATTTAGGTAACGTAAAAGATTTTGTGAAAGAGTCTTAACATTACGTAGAGCTAGACTTTACACTATAAAAGTAGCTAGTCATCTCGTAACCGGGAAGCGACCTAAACAAAAATTTACAGTGTTTAACTAGTGGTAATGTTGTTAAATGTGGCTAAATTAAGTTGATTGCCAATCTAATTACAAACGTTATTGATTAAAAAAACAGCATTTGTTTAGTTCAAAGATCATTAAAATTAGAAATTGACATATTTCGCTTTTAATTTTAATCAAAAGCATGTGAGTAGCTTAACAGCAGCATGGCGTGAAGTGGAAGGAGTTCCTAGCGACAAGCCGACTACCGAGCCACACAAAAACTCTTCACGTTGTCGCAACATGTCTATTCAATACCAAAGGGAATACAATCACTATGTTTTTCACCTATTGGGAAACGGCCGATTGTCTCCGCTGTGAATTACGTGTCAACGCGCCTATTATTACTCATGTGTGGGTTTTTATTTCAAACCTATTGTCGCAAAGTTCATTGATGACTTTGGCGCTTTTTTATATGACAATAAATTTATCTAATAGGTACTGCAATACCAAATCCTTGTGTTACTACTTACGTGATGAACACGTAATAATATAATTGATGTTTAACTACGCACCAAACTTTTAAGGTAGCGATGACATAGATAATTTCAATAAGTTCAAAGGCGGTGAACAATATTACTTATATAGGTACCAAAAACCCAAAAACGCTTCGTTGTGAAGTTTCGAGTGTACTCGCGAAATGACACGAACAACCAACGATTTGTGTTTCACAATCTGCGATTTGATAATGTTTGTCTTACCTCGTGACACGGCCAATTTGGGGTGAACCATTCAAAGTTTAGCGACCACAGTCAAATTATGCAGCAGTAACTTACCTATATTTTTTACTAGCGGCTGCCCGCGGTTTCACCCGCGTGGTTCCCGTTCCCGTGGGAATATCGGGATAAAAAATTAAACCGCCTTCAAAAAACCACATCAAAAAAGTAAGAAATAATTCCTCACCAAATAAATAACGTAAGTACTTTGAAGTCGGGCGTGAAACATGTACAATTTTTTGTTGTTTTTGTTAAAAATGGGACCAACTTGGAAACCAACCTGATGTAATAACGTTTGAACCATTTCAATCGGTTCAGCCGTCTTCGAGTAATCGGTGGACATACACAAAAAAAAAAAAAAACATACATACAGACGAATAGAGAACCTCCTCCTTTTTGATTTAGAAGTCGGTTAAAAAGTACATATAAACCTTCCTCTTGAATCACTCTATCTATAAAAAAAAACGCATCAAAATCCGTTGTGTAGTTTCAAAGATTTAAGCATACAAAGGGACATAGGGACAGAGAAAGCGACTTTGTTTTTAACCGACTTCTAAATCAAAAAGGAGGAGGTTCTCTATTCGTCTGTATGTATGTTTTTTTTTTTTTTTTTTTTTTTTTTATGTATGTCCACCGATTACTCGAAGACGGCTGAACCGATTGAAATGGTTCAAACGTTATTACATCAGGTTGGTTTCCAAGTTGGTCCCATTTTTTGAAATTTCGAAATCGGTTCAGTAGTTTTCAGGAAATCTTGAAAATACTGTCGTTTTCGTTACCACTTTATGTGAATTTAATACGTATCTTTAGGCATAACTCCTTTGTTTATAAACCGATTTAGATGATTCTTGTTTTGATGGAAAGGGGATACCTCAAGGTATTTTAACCGACTTCGAAACCGACTTCGAAAAAGGAGGTTTTGAGTTTGATCACATACCTATTTACCAGAAAACACGTAAATTGCCTGCACGATGCACTAAAAAGAGTGAAATAAAAATTATTTTTATAAAAAAATAAAACCGCCTTCTAAAAAAACCACATAAAAAAGTAAGAAATAATTCCTCACCAAATAAATAACGTAAGTACTTTGAAGTCGGGCGGGTTTTAACAAAAACAACAAAACATTGTACATGTTTCACGCCCGACTTCAAAGTACTTACGTTATTTATTTGGTGAGGAATTATTTCTTACTTTTTTTATGTGGTTTTTTTAGAAGGCGGTTTTATTTTTTATGCTATGTAGTGATATTGGACACATCACATATATTGTACATTATTCACATACGTGTTGTACATATTGAATTGATATCAAAAAATAATGTTATAATTTTTTGTAGAACTAAATAATATATAAAATAAAAAAAAAATGGGATATTTTTTCTATTTTTTTGATGTTCTATTCACTTGACATGAACACCTCCTGCTCTATTTGCAGTTTGTTTTACACCATCTTATATATGCGCACGCGCACGCACTCTTCGTAGGAATTTTACTCCTATTGGTGAGGGACTTTGATTATTTATCCTCAAGGGGGTCAGGCGCTGAATGCCGTAGTACAGGCTTATGCCTAGCTCGGCAACAGATGCTTATTTATATTGTAATAACTTAAGTCCTTATTTTAAGACTGTCAAAATGTAAATTACTTTTAAGAATTTATAAATAAATTTATTATTATTCCCTTTATTACATTTTAAATACTTACAAAATTATATTTTTAAACATTAAATTTTTACAATGTATAACACTAAAAAATATAACATAATTATTATATTGTCCCAATTCCAATACAAAACTATAGCAGCTTGAGCGTTAGTGTTATGGAAATTGGAAACAATAATGGGTATTAACGCATACACCCAGACCCGAGGTAATATGGAAAAGTTAGTTTTCAATATTTACCCGACCGGGAATCTAACTCGGGAACTCTAGAGATAGCAGCACCTGGAAAACCGATGCGTACACCACTCGGCCACGGAGATCGTCAATAACCAGGGAAATAGACTTTTTATTATTATGACTTTATGACCCGCAAACCACGTAGTTTAAAACAAAGTCACTTTCCGCCGTCGGTACTGTAAGGTTAGTCTGTGCCGCTGTTGGCAGACAGTAGGAAATAGGCCCTGCCAAAATAACGGCGCTTTCCGTTATTCTAACTTCTACAAAATGTTTTAGAAATTATACAATCAACTTCATACCTTGACTTGCTATTTACCTAAGTTTTTCATTGTTTCACGTCATATCTGCATTAGTACTGATCTTAAAGGTCAATCTAAACTTACGAATGAGAAGTTCATATTTTTTACAACGCTATTTACATTCTCTAGGCTTCTTTGCTTACTGCGCCCGCTAATCTTGATATTCGTAACTGCACCAACCACCGCGGTCACTAACATAGTTACGAGATTCAGCGGAAGACGTCCGGCGTATCACACCTACGCTGGTTTCATAAACCATCTTTGTTACACACTTAACCTACTGCATAATTGTCAAGCGTGACCTCACCAACCGTTGCAATCACTAACATCATTATAGAGGCTGCGGAAGACAACAGGCGTGTCACTACGGTCGGCGACGCTGGTTTCATAAGCCGGCATTGTTGCTCTGTGGACTGAGATGGGCCTGATAATTTATTGTGTATATTTATGGGAAATGGATTTGATTCTTATTAAAATGCTTACGTAAAATTGTTGCGAGAAGAGCTTCCTGTACGATGATTGCAATATAATAGCTACTACTTGACTTGAAGTTGCTATTGCGACATTAGTGATACTTCCTGGTTAAATTGAAAATATTTGCAAATAAGCAGAATTTATGTTCTTACTTACTAAGTGCTTTTAAATCGTGCGTTGAAGATGCAAACTACCATCCCTGGAGTTTTATAATTATACCTATTTTATCGTTTAGAAAAACTTTTAGAATTAAGAAGCTACTTTTTTAACGACGGAATTTTTAAAGATCCCGTAGCAGTTTATTTATACTTCTGACAACCATTCACCGAGAAAACTAGTTCACTATAACAATTAACCAATGCTTGAAACAAGACAAAACAAAATGTTACCATAATTGACAAGCTCACGAACAGCATTTTTCTGGCATTGGTTCCCATATTTTTTACCAAGTTGCAGTTGCAAGTTGCATACCATTTGCTGATCGTGATCTGCGTAATCGAAACTGCTGGGCGTGGGGCAATTTGTCGGGGAATGTGGGAACGGTGGAAAAAAGGCGGCAACGCTCCGGCGCCCGGTAATGGTGCGCCCCGTCGTCGCCAGGGCATGGCCGCCGCGCATGCGTACTGAGAGGGAATTAAGATGTACATGGAACCGTTGATAGACACACGAAAGAACTACCTAGTGGTATGCACTCAGTGCTGGGGTAATAACGTCTTTCTTAATGGCACTATCAGAAAATAGCTTGGAATTCTTCCCTTGAGCGACTCTACTTATCTGTTACTATGGATTGGCGTTTAGGCTATTTTCACCTTGCGCAAGAGATTATTCAATAAGCTTATATTATTATTACTAGCGGCCGCCCGCGGTTTCATCTGCGTGGTTCTCGTTCCTTGGGAATATTGGGATAAAAAGTTACTCCTTGTTACATCAGCTACCTGCCAGTGAAAGTCCCGTCAAAATCGGTCCAGCCGTTTCAGAGATTAGCCGGAACAAACAGACAGACATACAAACAGACATACAGACAAAAATTGTAAAAGAATATATTTTGGTATAGGTATGTAGGTACCGTATAAATAAATATACCTAAGTATACGATAAAGTGGTTGATAAAAAAAATGCAAAACAAGTGGATAATTTGAAGAATCTTTCGAACATGATGAGATTAACAGTAGTTTCGACTGAGTCACTACTTACATGGTTTGTCAATAGAGCATCAAGAGCCCATCAAACCAAGGCAGCGCCCGCGCCGGCATCGGCATGGCACCGGCCGGCGGCATCCCGCCGCGCCGCTTTCGATTTCTACAGCGAGAGTGGTCCCGACCCGTAATGTCAAGCGAAAAACTCACTCAACCACTTTTTCATTGACATTAAGATTTAGGAGAAAACATGAGTTTTCTTATCACGACGATGCCCAAGCTGTAGATAGCTATGTGTAATGAACTTTTCTAATAAACAAATTCAAAAGTCACTTTACCGTGCGTACGAAGTCGCGGGCAACAGCTAGTCCTACTAATATTATAAATGTGAAAGTTTAGATGTTTGGATGTTTGGATGTTTGGATGTTTGTTACTCAATCACGCTAAAACGGCTGAACGGATTTGGCTGAAATTTGGGACACAGATACTTTGAAGCCTGGAGAGGAACATAGGCTACTTTTTATCCCGGAAAAATATCACACTCCCGCGGGATAACGTCGTGTAGTCCACGCGGGCGAAGCCGCGGGCGGATAGCTAGTAATATTATAAATGTGAAAGTTTAGATGTTTGGATGTTTGGATGTTTGTTACTCAATCACGCCAAAACGGCTGAACGGATTTGGCTGAAATTTGGGACAGAGATACTTTGTAGCCTGGAGAGGAACATAGGCTACTTTTTATCCCGGAATAATATCACATTCCCGCGGGATAACGTCGTGTAGTACACGCGGGCGAAGCCGCGGGCGGAAAGCTAGTACTTTATTATATTGTAACTAGCTGTTCCGCGTGGTTTTAATCACGAGGTGCTTATGTGTTATTATGATGTACTTTCATACTATATTACTAAGTATAAAGTGTGCACCTAAAATTTTGATTTAAATTCAGAATGCATTTAGAATCTAAATCCATTCAGAAGATTTTGTGTGAAAGAGTAACAAACATATGTATAGGTACAGGGTTTTTTTATATAAGCGCAAAACCTCTTAGGTAGTGACGTGCTTATTAATATGAACAACTTATACTATGGAGCCAAATCTGCAACTCAACAATAAAATCAGCTGTTTCATACAAATTATCAATATCTACTCGACCAGAATATATGGAACAGCTGTTTTTTTTTGTTAAGTTGCAGAAAGTTAGTTATTTAAATTTTTTACTTTTTTGCATTCACAATGCAATTTTTATCATAGAAAAATGGTAAATAAAGTATTTAGAAAAAATCGACCCGTCTCACAACCAGCTCCGATGGGACTCGAACCCACGACCTTTCGCTATCCGAGAGCAGAGCAGTCGCCCGGATAGCGAAAGGTCGTGGGTTCGAGTCCCATCGGAGCTGGTTGTGAGACGGGTCGATTTTTTCTAAATACTTTATTTACCATTTTTCTTTGCAGAAAGTTATTCATATGCATGAGCACAATCACCACCTAAGAGGTTTTGCGCTTACAGAAAAACACCCTGTATAAATCCATATCCATAAATTTTCGCATTTACAATATTAGTAGAATGTAAGCTTTTAAAGTCATAAAGAAAGTTCAAAGAATTTATACTATTGCTAATAATTTCTGTGTAAAAATGGAAAATGAAGTATTTAGAAAAAATCGACCCGTCTCACAACAATTTCTGTGTAATCAATAGTGTATTGAATGTCTGCGTCTTTTGTTTCAGGTAAGACCAACTTTTCCAGAACCGCCTCGTTAACTAAGGCAAGTTATTTTAACCACAAACGTCAGTAGAAATGCAGAAAACCACAGAAAACTGCATCCGTTTGCAAGTTAAATGAAGCGGTTAGTTTAACCGTAACTCTGGGATGCCAATAAATAAGCCTAGTTAGTCTAACAATGTGATAATTTTGAGATGGGCTAGAATTTTAAGGGAATTTACAACTTATGTCGTTGGGGCAGGGTGTTTAATTACAGTATCGCAGTTATTATTTGCAGAGCATTGTAGGAGCGTTAGAGACTAGAGTTCTGGGACAGTCTGGAATGTTCTCACGGTTCTGCGCCTGCGCACGAGATAGCGCAGTAGTTGCTACAATTTAACGATTGTTTAGTGATACGGTTAGTCACCTGCTGCTTAAAGGTTAACGGACTATTGCTATTTAGATCAATACTACTAGCTATAATAACTTAGAGACTAAAGACAGTAAACAATATTACTTAGACAGCTATGGGTGGTTTTATCTTAAAATACAACGCACAAACTTTACATTGACAAACAAGCTTGTCGACTTGATTTGTAATTGCTGAATTACATGAACTTGAATAATGGTAATATTACACGGTTCAACCAAATAGATTCACTTTGGTTGAAAAGCGCAGAAATACAGGCGCACATTGATATTGAATTATTCACTTTTACGCTTACATTGCTCAATTTGGTTGCTTCATACAAATTGAAAGGCAAAAGTGAACCGTGAACTGTCATTATTGTAACAAACTCTATTATGTTTATGTTTGATATGATGACACACACCGGAGTGTAGCCCAATACAAGTCTAACACTTCGTAGCACTAACTAAACTATATCTGTTCGAAATTGCGCAATGTTCTGTAGTTAAATTTTATTCTAGTAACGTTTGTGGATGGCTGGTCATACTGTCATACCCATCTGCCTTGAATTAGCCGCTCGCTGCCAAATGACGCGTCTGTGCAAATCCTTGGGCGATTTACGTTCGATCAATCGATCGACTAAGTAGTCGCTCGGCGACCGGTCGTTAGAAGGAGCCCTCGAGCTGAAACAAGCATGGGAATCAATGTTTACGATCAATTTAATAGTTACTTGGAAAAAAACTCATCAAGTTGCTGGAACAGAGTTTAAGGCCGCAAATTTTTGGTGTTTCGGGCAAAACAATAAAACAAACGATCTGCTTATTTACATACCCAAAAGATTGAATTAAAGTTTCAGATGAGTCATTCTAGAATAACTAATTCATATAGGTATATACTAGCGCTCCTCTCGCGACTTCGTCTGCGTAGACCCCCTTTCAAAAGATTCAAAAGATTCAAAAGATTCAAAACATTTATTGCACTTATGTTGTTATAATAGTTCTTATAAGTATATTAGCGCATAGTCCAACATAAACCCTGTGAGGGTACAGCAATATTTTTAACTGTTATTTTTATTATATCTATGTTAGTACTAAGATTACGAATGATTAATAAACTAAAATATAATTGGTCATATTAAATTAATTGGTAAAAAAAATAAAAAAATATAATAATAAAAAATAGAAATAAAGTTACATATTTGAAATTGGGAAACTAATAATAATGTCACAAAATATCATGAAATATGTTTTACCCACTTGGAGAGGGAATTTTTAAAAATCCTCTTTAGTGATCCACTACACTCCCCAAGGAAGATACATGCCACAGCTTCTTGCGCCCAATAGTTTCGGCTGTGCGTTGTCTGTCAGTCAGTCAGTAACGCAAGAGTTTTATATATATAGATTTATATGTAGTTTGTCGCCTAAGATATTTTAACCTGGTAGTGTATTTCATAATTCTATGAGACCTTTATGTCACCAGCCACTCCGTGATTGCCCAAGCGCGCTAGGTTCAATAGTGAGCTTATAAGAAGTCATTAGTCTCAGATTTCATTCATCGCCGCCGGTGCGCGGTGTCGACAGGCGCGGCGCATGCATTGTGCAACTGCAGTAACCGCAGCGAGTTGCAGCACCTGCACCTGACTGCAGCAGGTAGCACGTAAAGTCATCGACCTCACTAAATAGTTATTATTTTTTCGTGATTTTAGATAAGTAATGAAATTGCGAGGCAAATAAACTTGGCAGTCTGATTTCATGCAGCAGGCTAATTATTGCTTCAGAGTTCTTAAGGACTCTTATTTTAGTTTACGAGTAGTAGTAATACCAAAGCGACCGTCTGATTTAATTTACATCAATTTATACCTACTACTTATTTAATTAATCACTATTACAGCAACAAAAAAAGAATAACTGGGACGTTTACAAAAGTTAACAGCAGACAGTAAAGAACCATTAAATCATCCTTGTATGATTTATCACCTGATACTTGAAGCTTATCTACAATGTTTAAAATGGCTTTGAAAAACACTGGGATATCACACAAAACACTGATCCTATCGACTTGAGTAAATTTTACGTGGAAAACAGTTTGTTTACGGATAAGAATGCATCTCTTAGAAATAAGTGCTTATTTCAAGAGTTTCAAAACGGCTTGAAGTTGAGGAAGTTCCGACTGTTTCTGGTACTTATACGCGGTGGCTACGACACAAAGCTGTGCATCTGTGCATCTGTGCATCTGTGCAAGCAGGAAGGATGGGCAGGCTCCAGCGAGCCTTCCGCAATTACCCGTTACCGTTTGCCAACACATTTGCGGACATGATAGCTCTTCAGTTTAACTGTTGAGTCTACATCTGAGTTTACACTATTCACTGGCAAAAAACACGTTTGTGCATTATTGGTAATGTTCAGTCTCAAAACCACTAATGCTTTTAATACTTATGTGGTAAGATTAATAGTATAACAACCAAGTGTGTATATTATAATAATTTTCATGTAAAGACAAGGAATTAAGAGGTATAGTTGTTTTTTGAACAACTTTGATGAGAGTTGCACTACAGCTGACATGAATGACGTCACAGTAAAGCATTTTATCCTAATGTCTATTATTAAATAAGAGCCAGATTATCAACAATTTACCACGTCAACTGTCATTCGCACCGTTTAACAAAAAACCTGTGAACCGTTTGTCTGTCTGTCTATGGAGTTTAGTAAGAGTTTCGTGCTATATCTTGCAAGTGTTTCTTAACATAGTGTGCCTGCGTTTTTGAGAGATAGTATTGCTATGTTGTGTGTCGCAAACTGGTTCATTGTGTTGTTATTTTTGTTCAGTTTATATTTCATATCGCCAATTAATCAGGTCATTTCGATTTGAAACCTAAATGAGTTACATTGTTCTTGTACAAAACTCATTTCCTTAGTCTTTAAGCAATATAGGTGTAGTAACATGGCACTAGAACTACTGACGTAGGATACTACTTACCTACCTATGATATTTTCGTGTATTTCGCATTGTTATCTGGCTCAACGACCATCTTCGAACACTTATTGTTCGATCGGATTTGATTTTCACATTTCTTTTACTTAGAAAAATCTTTGTCGTAATATTATCAACACAATACAAGTATAGGAAAAATGTGATAGTAAAAAAACCACGAGCCCTATAAGTAGCTTTCAGACGGGACTTATATAGGACTCGTGGTTTTTTACTATCACATTTTTCCTATACTTACAAAAATTGCATTGTGAATGCATAAAAATAATTTAAAATCTTACAATACAAGTATTTACTTTCAAATATTTTGAAAATTTTCAGAGATAATAGAGCATCAAACTTTCTAGTTAGGCAAGGAGAGCGCTACAGGCACGTGACGTCACTTGCTTGTAGCGGAGAATTTCGTTTTAGAAAGAGTAGACGGCTAGAGTCACAATTAAACAGCTCATAAGTCGCTTGTTGTAAAATAGCTTTTTTTACACATTTGGTATTCTTTAATGTAATTTTTTTTTTATGTCATTTAATGTACATTGTAACAACAGTAAAATACCCAATTCTGTACAACTCTGTTCAAGCTTTTAATAATAAAGTTCCGTTATTTTTATAAATAATATTTCTTACAAACACACATAATATATTGTAGTCACGACTAAGATATAGATTTCGCTGAGAAACTTATAACAATTAAAATATACTTACCTACCACTTACGTTCTGATTCGTCGCTATTTTGGAACATGTCTATCTTATAGCAATAGCAAATTAATTTAAAAAAGTTAATGTGTATATTAATAAAACTTAAAGGAGACGGAATAAAACCCCCCTAAGAAGCAGCTGGCATAATGAGACTTATAATCGATAAAGCCTTTAAAACGTAATGTTCTTACGTTATTATTTAAATTCTAAAGCTAGCCCATTATTTTATATTTAATTTTCAAAATACTCCTAATTGCGTTAGGGAACGAAGCTATTCTTGGTTTGAAGATGAGAACATACCCTATTTTAAAAAAGTGAGTGTCAAATCAAGTGTGATTGAGCGTCTGATTGGTTGACAACATAACATGTCAATGTCACTTTAGTTGAATGAACAATTTGTTAGAGATGTGTCAAATATATCCATATTACTCGAGTTGAGTATCGATTCATTATCGATTGGGTATCGATTCATGCCCCATATGCGGTAACATTATATTAATTCGCATAAAAACTCATTCTCTTAACTTAGTTTTAATAACTCGAAACATCATGCATATTATCGCGTTGTTTTTAATCTCGTAACGAAATATCGAATGAAATACAAAACTGTTGCAACAAATCTGAAATCGATACAATTTCCCGCAATATATATCGATACTGTACATCAAATCGAGACACACTGTTGACTCCATCTCTTCTCTACGGCTTGTGCTAGTGCTGCTATTTAAAACAAACAACATGGCCATGTAAAAAAATGAAAAAAATATTTAATTTTCAAAAACTAATTGTGAAAAATTGGCTAGACTAAGATTTTTTTTTTCAACTCATACGAGTTCTGGATATTGCATTCTCCCGATTTTCATTCATTTTGGTGCAGCTGCATTTTAGTGAAGACCTTGTATGGAAATCTAGACCGTCTCCTCTAAGCACTAAGTATTTAAATTTTTCAATCGAAAGAGACTATTACCATATTTTCATGTCTGTCGCACTACCGTTGACCGCATGTAGGTATCTACCGACCTATCTATAATAAATACATGCAGATAATACTATTAGTATTAAGTCCGCCTTGTATATTATTATGTATATTATGTACAATATGTATTAAGTACTTACAAAACTTTAATAAATAAATAAAATAAAAAAATACGTCTCACAAAGCATCACATAAATAGTTTCCAAAATGGTTTCCAAAACTGCTCAATCATATAGAGACATCTAACGGAGAGTGTTACATTAATGACCAGTTATCCGAGGCGATGAGCAAAGCCAGCGGCTTCAGTATAGCCATTATGTTCGGTACCGTTGGCTGCTGCTGCGCTGCAAAACACGAGGGGCAATGCCCTATTAGGCGTTCAATGCATAATCCAAAATGATTACGATGCGAATTTGTCACTAATTACTATCGTTTTTTGACGACCGATTTGGCGCAGCGGTTGGATACCTGCCTTCTGCGCCAGAAGTCTCAGGTTCGATCGCCGAACAAGACAAATATTTGTGTGCATGAACATGTCTATTTGTCTTGGTCTGGGTGTTTTCTATGTATAACAAGTAGGTATGTAGTATTGAGAAAACATGTATTAAACGCGTTTAAATTATACCTGTTTTCTCAATACTATATAATGCAACGCGAAAGTTTAAAAGTGTAAGTAGGTATGTATTTACAAAAAAAATATATAAGTATCTAGTTTCCTTAACACGATAACTACTTACGAGCTAGATAATTGGTGTGATTGTGAAAAGTTATTTATTTATTTATTTATTTATTGAGATTAGTAGAGGAACAGTGATTAGTGATCACATGTTGATAAACGTGCAACTTTTCCTATTTCAAATTATTTTTACTATTTTGCATTCACAATTTAATTTTTATTATTGACAATTAAGTACCTATTAGAAAAAATCGTTCCACAACTAGCTCCGATGGGACTAGAACCTTTCACTGTCCAGGCGAATGCTCTAACCACTGAGCTACGGAGTCGTTTTTTTTACCTTTCTTATTTTAAAATCTTGGTGTTATTATTATCGAGCACCCCGTGATGCTGTGTGGAGATTAATCAAACAACCACGTGTAGGTACGATGCAAGCGCGCATTGGTCATTGAAATAATTGACTGAAATCGTTTTTATCCGTTTATGTGGTTTTATTGTCTGATTTTAAAAGTTTACTAAGTATTTTCTTAATATTTTTCTTTTTTTAGACGTACCGAGTGGAGGTTGTCTGTTTTTAGGTTGTAATTTTGTAATAGGCTTGCTAATAAGCAAAACAATTAGATCAGGATACTTATTGAATGTGTTTTAATACAGTAACGCTGCAAATATCCCTCAAACACAAGACAGTTTACCGGCATGTTCACAACTTCACACTAATTTCGAAATCGCATGTTTTCAGCCGATGAACGTAACGTTACTGCCAGTCATTCATTAAATCCTGCAGAATAGCGAATTGATGATCTCTGACATGGCATTGAATGAGTTTGGTCATACAGTATAATGTCTTATTATCGAGCATAATTTGAAACAAATTATAGTTCTTTTGAATACGTTACCTAACAGAACTTTGCGTACGTCTGCTTAGTTTTAATTTAAAAACTTTATTCTGATCCGTCGATGCTTAATTAACTTAACAGTAACAAAACCGAATATACTAGTGACTGCCCGCAGTCTCCCCCGTGCCGTTTCCGTCCCGTGGGAATATCGGGATAAAATATAGCCTATGTCACTCGGGAATAGTGTAGCTTTCTTCTGGAGAAAGAATTTTTTAAATCGGTTCAGTAGTTTTTGAGTTTATTAGAAACATACAAATAGTCTTTACTCTTTATTTCTCTTTATGAAAGAATGATGTGTATTATCATACACATAATAATACACATCATGACATCATTCTTGTATTATTATGAATTAAATTTCATTTAATTATTCCTGTGACTAATGTTAATACTCCAATAGCTCCAGTTAAAGGTCAAGGACTATAATCTACTAAATGATATGGATGATTAAATTTATTTTTCATTAATTAACTTCTCTAGAATAACATTTTTACAACAATAAGCATGGACACCAAATTTTTTTTGTTGTTGATGTATTTATATGTTTTACTGTTAACATTGCACGTGCAATTACTACTGTAGTGGAATATGTCGCAATGAATTTGTCTGAGAAAGTACTTCATACTCGATCATAACGACCGACAACAAACTAGGTATGGAATTATAATTTTAAACATTTTAAAGAAACAAAGTTTGTCATTATTTAACTTGTCATAATATGTTACATAATATAAAAGGAGTATTTCGTTTTTATTCGTACTACATAAACATAACATAACCAATAGTTCTTTTGTTTAATAATTTTATCATTGTACGTGTATTTTGCTATGTAGGTAAGTATATAAATATAAAAACATTTTTCTTTTCTTTCTTATTCAATGGTCTGCTTAAAAATATATGTAAGTAATATTCTGATTGCTAATATGTAATTGTGTAACTCATAATGTTTTATTTGACATTATCAAAAAGTGTACCTAAGTACACAAAGATGTTTGACTGACACGCTGTTTGTCTGTTCTCTCGCATGCGGGGCCGCGTCAGGCATGAACTTTGTGCGCCTGCGCAACGGCCAGCGCGCAAACATTACCGCCACCATTACGCGGATTACTCCATGCTATCATTACGTTACGACACTGACAATGTATTATCTGTCAATATTAGAGTCTAAAGTTACTTTACCACAGAGAAGATGATTTGGAAAACAAAGCAGTAATAAACAATTTACTAGTGCATGCATATTTAAAGGTATCAATACAATTATGCACTTTAATTTTATTATGTTTTACGATAAACGAACTTTAGTTCAACCGTTCAAGAAAAGAAGACTAAACAACTATAACTAACTATACTGTTTTAACTAGGTACATAAGAGATATAGTTAAATCAGTATTAAGGGAAAAGGGTTAAGTTTAGGAAGCGGCTAGTATGCTTCGAATGAATTAAATCAAAGCTGCCACGTCAGCGAAACTTGAAGTTGAAGTAAGTCGTGGGCCACACTGGAGCGGCGCGTCTTGCGTCCGCGCTGAGCGGGAAAAACAAATATATTGAGACGGACGGGAGGGGCCACACTGGCGCGTCCGGCGGTTGCCGCGACCGGCCGAGGGAATAGTAGGGCGTTTGTGCACTACACTGAATTTTACCGATCCGGAAAAAAACGGATGCTTGTATTTTAATAATTAATCATTTATAATAGTAATTAATTAAATACAAGCATCCGTTTTTTTCCGGATCGGTAAAATTCAGTAGTAGTGCACAAACGCCCTACGTGTTCGCGCGTCCTGCGGATCCGCAGGTCGCCTCCGCGCCCCTCGGACGCTCCAGTGTGGCCCACGACTAAGTGTAGTCCGTAATATTTGCATAAGTCTGAAGGCCGTATCTTCTTTTCGCTGATCTGCAATCGTCCATTGTAATTTAGATTCATCGATCGATCGTTCCGATTCAGTTGTAATTGCAACAACACACAAAAGAAATGCTTTTGAAGCAATTCATAACAATCGATATAAAAAGCACAGTACCAATACTTAACAAAATTCAATTAAATATTTTATCTTACGAAAATCAGTGACTGTCCGACTTCACGGCATAACTTATGTAGGACCGATATTCGTACAGTTAAAGAGGATTTTATCAGTAAAAATTTTAATTCCGGTAAAAGGAAATTCGGAAGTGCATATTATGGTTTTTGGGTATGTGCCTTGTTTCACAATTATTATCGTCTTTCTCAAATAATAGTGTATTACAAGGGAGCAAAATAACATATTTACGGCGAGGGCGCTATTTTGAATACAGAGCGCAGTGAAGGGTTCTAAAGTAGAATCCTGAACGCAGCGAGGGATTCAATATAAGTCGCCCGAGATGAAAATAATTTTGCGGCCGAGTAATACACTCTACTTTTCATTTCGAATATAAGGAAAGTAAATACACTCTGCTTTTCATCCCCCTCTATAAGAAAAGCAATAAAGACAACTAAAACTATCTAGAAAAATAAAAGAAAGGTGGCGGGGGGCTTCGCTTTCTCTGTTTTTTCTATAAAAGGTATATAAAAAAATTGAAGTTTTGAAAAAACAAAAAAAATTTTGGAATAAAAAAAAATTGTTTATATGTGTATCGGATGCCTCCTAACTATCTCCGGAGTACCATTGGGGATTGAAAATTTTGATAGATTTTAGCTACGCTACGAGACGCACCGTTTTTGAGATATTCTCGTTTTTATAAAAAAAAAAAAAAATTTTTGCAAGTCCCGTCCTCATACAAAATTAGTTGAAAACTTTTTCATTGCCGATGAGGTAACTCTATGGTTGACTGTAACCAAATTCAGTTCTATTTTTAAAATTAATTTCCACCCTAGGGTGAAACGGATAGTTTTGGACCCGCTGCTCAGTTTAAATATACATTACTTTCCGAATCTGAGAGATAAAATAGTAGATTGTTTAGCAAGGGTTGTATGGCACCCATAACAGTCGAGTGTTTTGGCGCACGAACGAAGTGAGGGCGCCGATAGTTCGAGACTGTTATGCGTCCATACGCCCGAAGTAAACACTCTACTTTTCATTTTGAATATGAGGAAAGTAAAAATAAACAGAAATAATCTAAAAAATATTTTTCCTATGACCGCGGAATTTTCGAAAGACAATAACATTTTGTTCATTTTCTCTGTTTTAGGGAAGGCAAGGGAAACTAAGTCCATACAGTCTTGTTTGGTGTTTGACCTGTACTCTATGCAATTCCATGAAATTAATAGCCTGATTTTTTATGTTACAAATAACTTATTTGGTTTAATCTGTTTCTAAAAACGCATTTTTTTAAAAGGCAAAGTTTTAGATTTCAAAATAGTAAATAATTCTACGAATTATTTTATATAATAGCAAAACATGGCTGTATAGGCTTCTGTGCCTTTGCCTGCATACCCATGGAAAATAAACGTCCAAAGAGAAACTTAAAGTCTCTACACATGTTCCTATCCGACCTCCGATTCGGTCTGCTCCTTGACCAAATCGGAACGTGTGTAGCGTAGATTTGGTCTGGGAGCAGACCAAATCGGCTGTCGGATCGGAACGTGTGTATATGCTATTACAGATTTTGACATGACTCCTCCTATTCCTTTTTTAAATTTCATAACGGCCCTAGGGCCGCCACATACCACTTTCAACCCGCATTTTAGGCAAGATATGAGTTACTTACAGAATATGAGAGATGAAAAATAAATTCTATATACTTACTTAAAGACGTTAGTACTATTATATATTCTGTGCTTAAAGGCATTTAATTGTGTGGTTCCCGTGTGCTGTTCCGCTCAGCTTGGCCAATGTTTGTTTGGGAATGTCGAAAGGTGCGCGTGCGCGTGGTTCGCGAGCGGAGCAGTCACGAACTAGTACAGCCAACGCAATTAATTGTATTAGTTACTTATATTTGTTTCTCAGATCAAAATATTTGATGAGCTCAAATGGAATTAAATGTGGAAGCAAAAAAAAAAAAGTTACCATAAAAATAAAGAATTTCAAAATGACTGTAGGTACTAGGTAGGTACTGTATTGTGGAAAAAAAACGCAGTGTCCAGTTGGTGTCAAAGACAATAAGCGTTGCCTTAGGAATGTCTTAACATTTGGTGAAAACGGCCAAAAGTGACTTATTTAGAGGTCCACTCACTTAGCACACAAAAAAAATAATTTTTATAAAAAAATAAAACCGCCTTCAAAAAAAAACCACATCATAAAAGTAAGAAATAATTCCTCACCAAATAAATAACGTAAGTACGAAGATCCTGAAAACTACTGAACGGATTTCAAAATTTAAAAAAATGGGACCAACTTAGAAACCAACCTGATGTAATGTAAATAACGTTTGAACCATTTCAATCGGTTCAGCCGTCTTCGAGTAATCGGTGGACATACACAAAAAAAAAAAGAGAAAAAACATACATACAGACGAATAGAGAACCTCATCCTTTTTGATTTAGAAGTCGGTTTAAAATGAGTGAGTTCAGTGGAAGAAATAATCAAATGAAATCTTTTTCACTTCTTTGTTGACGATAGTAGGTATATACCTATGTGTTTTCGGTTAAATCTTCCCTGCCTAGGACTTGATATTGATGTCGTCATTGATAATGTCCCCTGGTGTACGATTCTACTACTTAAATTGCCCTTTGTAATAGGAAAAACAGAAATTAATTGCATTTTTAGACGGCTTCAAAAAAGAGGTTATTTCAGTATCTACTCCTAAAACTTGCCACAGATGCGATAACTACTATATTATTATCGCTCTGCGTACCGGGTACCTTGCGGCGGGAGCGCAGGCTCGCTAGGGCTAGTCCCTTTCACCTGCTCGCGCCGTTCTAGAACACCTCCAGCTGTGACGCTTAGAGCCTCTCACGCTGGCGAAATGAGAAACATTATCAGTTATCACGTATACGCTAATGAATGCACGTATTGTCACACCTGTCTCCTCATCTCCTGTGGGGAGGGCGACTCATGTCAACATTGAATCCTCCAGCTGTCACGCTTAGAGCCTCTCACAGTGGCGAATTGAGAAACATTATCAGTTAACACGTATAGGTACGCTAATGAATGCACGTATTGTCACACCTGTCTCCTGTGGGGAGGGCGACTCATGTCAACATTAAATATTTGCACATTTTTTTAAATTATCATGTAGATTTTTTTTATCAGTGTAAAAACCGCACTTGACAATGACAAAAATACGTATCTCGCCCAGAAAGTTAGAATAAGTTTGTTAAAAGTTATTAATAAAATATTTCTTGCTTAAGGAATATATTGTTCATAGGGTTGTAGAGCAATTTATGAAACTTCGTAGGACTTGCCTGGGAAAAAAGGGAGGTCTTTGACTTATCTAACATAAGCGAACTTTTGCAAGTAGGTACTATAATGTTAAGTGACGGTGCATTGTGCTGGCATACAAATTATAGATTGGTCATGTCTAGTAAAACTGAATGAACATAATGTACAGCATGAACCTGTATGGAGGTATTTTCTGCTCACTCAGTTATTAGCACATTTTAGGCATTGCATTGCTAGTTCTAGCCTTATTTGGTGCCCTAAGGTTTGCTGCTGTCGCATTTAATGTCGCAACTATTAACTAAATACTAGGTTGCACTTTTAATTAACCTGCGCAGTTTGTAGATTGGAATAATTACTTTAAAATAATTTTCTCGTGTTTTTGAAAGCCGACAGTGGAATTAGCTTACATTTTTAGAAATATTCACTAAGCAAATTTGTTATTAATATTTTTAATATTTTTTTTAATTTATTTTATTTTATTTGTTACATGTTATGTTATGGTTTATCATATTTGAATGACTATTATAACCAAGGATTCCCAACAAATAAGCAAAAGGAGTCAATTAAGGCGATACTCGAAAAAATTATGCTGAAGCGAGATAGCAATGAGAAAACGACGCGCGCGGGAGCGAGACCGACTTGTAGATTAGGCAAAAAAAACACAAAATCACTTCGTATTAAAAAACTATAGCGATTTTAAAAAAATGCTTTTATACGATCCTAAATATTATTGGTGTCCGCTAATTAATCCAATTTCCAATAGTATATGTAACCCCATTTAAGAATAATCTTGAAATTTCGTATTTTTAGAGGTCTTTTCGAAAATAAAAAGTGTCGAGCCAAAATCATAAAATCGTGTTTTTGAAACTATACGATTCTAGATAAAGGTATAAAGAAATACATATAAGATATGTATTTCTAACCAGATTTGTAACAACTCTAACCATCCTATAGTTTTATATCAAAAAGTCCATACTTTTTCCGAGTAGCGCCTTAATTATTTTTTTATTTATTTATTTTTTTATTTATTTATTGTTAAGATTATTATTAAATTATAAAGTCATTGTTATCATTACAAAACGTAAATCGTTATTAAACTTGAACCTATCATCGCCTCAAACTACCGCCTCTGTGGTCTAGTGGTTCACACCACCGATTTCAGACCAAGAGGTCCCGGGGTTCGAGTCCCAGTGGGGGATATTGTATCCGGTTTTGGTTGGTTAAAAGTCCGCCTGGCTAGCTGCCCCATCTTACCTAAGTCTGACGCCATAACAACGATGTTTTCAGCATTGATGTGTTCCGGCAGTTAGAGATAAAATAGCCAGTTCGGGCGTTTGTGCACTACCACTGAATTTTACCGATCCGGAAAAAAACGGATGCTTGTATTTTAATAATTAATCATTTATATTAGTAATTAATTAAATACAAGCATCCGTTTTTTTCCGGATCGGTAAAATTCAGTGGTAGTGCACAAACGGCCTTCCTCAGTAAGTGAGGATTCCGGAGGTAGTACGCATCCACCTTCAGCCTTATCACTAGTTAACATCAGGTGTGATGAAGGCTAAGTGCTACCCCCTTGTGGATAACAAAAAAAAAAGAAGTAGCATAAGGAGCTTCGGACGTTTTGCCCTTGTCTCTAGCACTAAGCACGCCACGGAACAAAGATAAATAACTTGCAAGACCGTAACAAAAGCTCGGCTAATCCAGTTTACTAATTAGCCATTCAATGCCACATCACATCGCATTACGTCGCTTTGCATCGAACGTTGTCCAACCTTCGCTTGTCTCCGCGCCGATAAATCCATCAACCGAGCCGATCTTATCGGCACCTGCTAAATATTTACAGGTTATTGTTTATTATGCGATACAGTCGTTAGGTGTACTGTTTCGAAATGCCGGCCTTGGTGCTCTGTGGGAATTTGTAGATTATTGTTCGATAGAGAATCGGCGACGTTGTGGTTTTCTATATTGATTTGTAAGGTGTGTGAAAAATGTTAAGGACTTTATGTTGCAGATCTGAATGTTGTTTTTAAGTTCACACAGTTCTAACATTGGAGTTGCGACTACACTTACTAAAATTCTGATGTCAAAGGACAATGACCATTTTTGTTTGGCAGCTGTCTTTTTTTTTCTTGCGGCCATCAACCAAACATTGAAATATGATTTGTTGGCAGTACTACAGACAATATTTTGGAAAGGAAGTATACCTGTAAACTCAGTCCGAACCGAGTGAGACTAGCTAGAACTTAACTTTGTTTTTTATAGTGTTTGCGTATTAATGACAAAGTTACATTTGCGGTTTTTAAAAAATGTTCTAAATACGGACGAATGGTTCTAACTTGGTTCTAACTAAGTTTAAAGCACTGTCTTGGCAAATATTGTTTGTTATATACTATCAAGAATTGATGTTGAAACATTTTGTTGATGGCCGCGAGACAAAAAAACAATTTTAAGTAAATTTTAGGCATTGCCTTTTAATTTCTCAATCTTAACAGTCCGATCACAAAACAGGTGTAAGTTAAGTGATTCTAGTGTTATTGATGGATTGCTTGTCAGTTTACTTGGAAATATATATGGTTATAAAGGCACCAAGGCACAGATTACTAAATAGTTAATACGTAAAAGATAGATACTGCACTCCGCTAAGCCATTTAAATAAATAGCAACTCTAACTATAACGCAATAAAGTGGAATTCAGCATGTACGGCGCAAATTACGAACGGCCACTCGTTGCATCTCTTTCTATCGCATATATTCTATCGCGCTCGGGCGGGCGGCCCACTGTTAATTGTATTGAATTGGTATCCCGAGATATACCCGAAGCGGTAGGCACTTATCTCGGGTTCTTGAGCGCGTAACGGACGCCTGGCCAAGGCTTATGGCATGTCTAACTTATTCCCTGACCAATCATGTGTTGTGCAACGCCAGCGCCCGCGCCGAATGCCAAAGGTCGACCGCGACCGATCGCCGCCGCAGCAGTGTTGGCCAGCGAACTTATAGAATGCAGATGAATACGATAAAGATTGCTATATCAATAGCTTTTGTTTGTTTTCAGTTTTCAACTGAGATAATGATTTTTGAATATAATATTTGGATATATTCGCATTAACTATCCATTAACGGATCCTCGTGGTTTTACAGGGAGAAAAAAATTGCCTTTGGCGAGTTTCTTGCCAGTTCTTCTCGTTACAAAGCCTCCCGCCCTCAGGATTTGCAAACCGATAGCGTAGCTTCATGCTCAGTATCAGCCTAACATGAATTAATGATTTTGATTTGATTTACTGATGTACCCGTTCCCGAGGGAATATCGGGATAAAATATAGCTTATATCCTTCCTCGATAAATGGACTATCCAACACAAAAATATTTTTTAAATTCGGTCCAGTAGTTTCTGAGATTAGCGCGTTTAAACAAACAAACTCTTCAGCTTTTTAATATTAGTATAGATAAGGAAACCTGTGCCCAAGGTTCAACATTGAAATGGTTCACGATGATAATTTGTTGATAGAATTAGAAAAAAAAACACGAGATAGGTACAATTTGTCAATATGTAATGCTTTCAATAACTTTATTTATCGAACGTAATCAATGTTGTTACTATCGTGTTAATAATAATCAAATCTTTATTGCTGACCAAGTGTAATTAATTACAAAGGTGTTATTAGATGTTATAGTAGGTACTTAAAACTTCGTCGCCCTTTCCGGACGCAGCAATTCAATAGAGCGCTCCCAATATATTCTAATAAAATAAAAAATAAAATAAAATAAAGTAAATTTTCTAAATTAGGCCAAAACGAAGATGATAATCGTCATATCAACATTATAATAATTTATAATAGAATTGTATTATTATATATTGTTGTATTGGTATTTCAATTTTATACTTACTTACTTATTATAACTAAGTATTATGAGAAACGGGATTTTTACCATGTTTATTTCGTTTTTCGAGTTCCCGATATTTCGGCGCAGTTGTAACAAATAAACATGGTAAAAATCCCGTTTCTCATAATAGTTATAGTGATAATGACCATGTAAGTTTTAAATCTTATTTTACTTACTTATTATACAGATACTTAGTAAAAAAAAACCTTAAAGTACCTAACTAGTTGATTTATTTGACTCTCCGGTCTTGTTCCTAATTTGTTTGAAAATTATAAACGATCTGTCTGTCAGAAACAACTAGAGTGTATACTCAATTAACTGATTTCAATCACAGCAGAGTATTGGGTGTCGAAATGCAAGTACACTGCGTTATTAACGCGCGCAACGCTGATGGATAGCGATCGTCAATCACCGCGGAAGAAGCGCGTTTCGTCAGCCCGAGGCCATCGGCACGTAGTAATCATTAGAAATACCCTCGTTATACAGGGAGAAAGCCTTCGAGCAATCCTCAGGTCGGATACAAGAGAGCTTCCGAAGGCACCTTGTTTACATTTTTGACTGCTGTACAAAATACACTATAGTTGTACAAAGTATAAAAGGCGGACTGCTCTGCCCATGAAGTTTGACTTAATACTCTGAGGTTACTGGAGCTCTCACCCTGAATATAAAAGTGTCCCCAGCAAATTTGACATTTATGTATGTAATGGCTGTCAGCTGTCTCATATGACCATACGTATTTTTTTAAAGTGTAGGTGAGACGGAAGACAGCCACTGTGTAATTTGTGGTGGACAAAAAATTGTTCGTACTGCACTCTCCAGTTACCTCAGTATTAAGTCGAGCTTCATGGCTCTGCCAGTCATCCGAAATAAGTCATTAGTGTCATTATCATAGATTTAGGCCCGATATCACCAATGATATTTAAACGCGATTAACGCTAAACGTGTTTAAAACGTATTTCTGTCTCTGTCACGTTCAAACAGCTGACAGAGACAGAACTATGTATTAAACACGTTTAGCGTTAATCACCTTTAAATATCAGTGGTGAAAGTCACCCTTAGATTTTTTTCGCTAAAATCTATGGTCATTACCTACATACCTATGTCACTATGTCATAACGTGAGCCATTTAGCCATGAAGTTTGACTTAATACTCTGAGGTAACTGGAGCTCTCACCCTGAATAAAAAAGTGTCGCCAGCAAATTTGACATTTATGTATGTAGTGGCTGTCAGCTGTCTCATATGACCATACGTATTTTTTTAAAGTGTAGGTGAGACGGAAGACAGCCACTGTGTTATTTGTGGTATTCAAAAAATTGTTCGTACTGCACTCTCCAGTTACCTCAGTATTAAGTCGAGCTTCGTGCATTTAGCCAATATGATTTTCAAATTCGTTTGTTTAGACCAATGGTTCCCAACCAGTGGTCCGTGGACCACCAATGGTTCCCAACCAGTGGTCCGTGGACCACCAGTGGTCCGCGGGAACTAAAATATGGTCCGCGGAAAGATTTTAAATTTAGCGGGCGATGAGCCGTTTGTCGGGCGGCGCGGTGCGGGTGGCGGATTTGTTGAAACAGTTTACTAATCCGGCATATCAGATCAATTTGGCTTATCTTGTGGATATTTTCACACACTTATTTAATTGAATAATGCAACTGCAAGGTTCCGGAAATATTTCTCATCACCCTTTTTGAAGATAAATTTCGCGCTTTTATTTGCAAACTTCAGTTGTAGTTACGTTAAATTAAAGAAAATAATTATTCAGCGTTTGCGTCATTAAAAGCACTTGTGTAAGACAAAAAGTATGACGCTAAAGCAAATAAATAAGTACCTATACAAGAAAACATCAAACTCATTAAAAAAATGTAAATTGAATTCATCTATCAAAATTTAATGAGGATTGAAAACTGATTCGCAACTCTTTTAGCACGGACGCTGGTGAAGTTCATGAAGGAATCCAGGAAGAATTACAAAATGACAGAAACTGCAAGTACGCTTTTGAATTGAATTCACTTGAGTCGTTTTGGTGTAAAAAAGCAATTTCTTGTACCAAATTTCGAGAAATCGCCTTGCGCTATTTTATGGGTTTCTCAGCAACTTATTTATGTGAAAAAGGATTTTCTGCTTTGTTGGTAGGTAATTAAAAACAAGGCGAGGAATCATTTGAAAATAAGTGATGATTTGCGTGTAGCTTTGAGTAATAGTATTAGTCCTAGGATAGCCTATCTCGTAAAGAGAAGTAAGCTCAGAAATCACAAAATCACAGAAGTTTATCCTAAAAATCTTATTATTTATTTTTAGGACAAGTTCCTATTGAGTTTTGAATTATAGTTTCACTTTGATTATTACAGTTTGTTTTTATTATACCTACATAGTGGTCCCTGCTAATCCCTGACCAAGAAAAGGTTGGGAACCCCTGGTTTAGACCTTTGAGCAACAATAACACTAGACCAAGTGATTTTACGTCAGTTGCACTTTATTATTACACCTAATTTCACAAACGATAGAACACTTTATCTACACTGATATATTCTAGTGGTTTCATGGTATGATAATTAAGTTGAGGAAAAGTGGCTTCCTCTGACACGGTGCTATTGTACCAAACAGAAGAAGTCTACACTTATTTTTAAACCAAAGAACAATTTAATACTTACTGTACCTAATACCTACTTGTTAAAAGTATTTTTATGGTAAATTAGAACATGATAATTCTTTCAATAATAAAGTAGCGAGTGTTTTTGAGAACGGAATGAAGTTTCATTAATTTCTAGCCATGAATTTCTGATCTTTCGCCTTAAACAGCTGTTTTTGTTTATTAAACTTAAAAGTTATTAAAGTTTCTTGAGAAGTTACGTAAGAAGCTAAGTAAAAAAGTATTAAACTCGTCCAATTGTTTTATTTTCTTAGTCCTATATATCAAATTTCAGACCGATTGCCAATTTTAAAACTAGTACCTAGTTAAACTATAGTAGTAACCTTTTTATAACTTTTCCTTTGACATTCAGCTACAGTAACATTCTCTAAGAGGCAGATTAAAATCATAAAGACAATAGTTTGTATTACAAATTCCTCTAAGATGTTGGTCAATCGCTGGCTCCCTTCGCCGACCTCTGAGCAAAGCCGCGGGCTACAGCAAATACTTAAGAACCATTATCTGACTGCTTTGTATGATGTTGTAACTAAGAAGTGTTTGAGTAAACGGAAGTGTAATTTAGCATACATACAGGGTGTTTTGAAGTCATTGGCATCCATTCGGCCCATTAATGTACCTACTCATGTGAAGGTATGTTTTTACGTGAAATGGGGTGGTGCCCGGCGTGAGCGCCGGCGCAGGAACGCGGGCAAAGCGAGCATGAAGCATACTTCATGCTCGCGACATTGTTTGTTTCGGTGAAATTGTTTGTTTCGGTGAATTCCGTGAGCGAACTTGAATAAATCCACGTTTTTATAGTAGAGCCCACGTTTTGTCGGGAGGCCTATGAAGTAGTTTAAAGGCTTGTATGTCATTTAAATATCAATTAATCAATGTTTTTTTTATCAAATTGTTATTTTTAGTTATTTTAATTTTAATTTGCTATAGTGATCAATTATTGAGTATTTTACACTACTTTTCAGGGCTTTAAAAATATTAATAATTTTACATCTTGGATTTGCCTCAAATTTGGGGAAAAGGCTCTATATCATGATCATGATTATGTTCTTATTTTAAAAGGATGCTAACAACTTCAATGTCACCCAGAAATAACCCTAATCTTTGGAATTACAAAAGTCTGTTATATTATAATATTACAATTTATTGATCTCGGTCTTTTTAAGTTAAGAACAACTTTTTGGAATTAGAATTTCAACATTAGGGTTAACATAAGGAATTATTGTGCATAAAAATACACTTATTTTACTTAACCATGATTTAGCAATTTTAAGTAGAATCTTGCACACAGATGTATCAAAATATCAACGTTCATAACAACCAGGAAAACATGGTTTTGCTCTAGTAAAAAAAAACTATTTCCTGCCTAGAGATTACAACATGTCAACCAGATATTATCTTACGAAAACAGGTTGCATTAATAAGAATGTAAGTTACGCCTAACAATAGAGCGGCGACGATTCACCGCCGCCGGTGCTTGCGCAGCAATCTTGATCGCAACGTTCGGCGGCTCGAAAAAATGTGACACTTTTGTCACTTCTTGTAAGAACACGAATAACTAACCTAATGAACTTGGCTTTACGAGCAATTTTATAACTTCGTTTATGGTTATGACTAGTGAGAGATGTGTATTGCTGTCAGGTGGGAAATTACATGATTTATATCAAGTTAAATAATGGCCACCTGTGAGTTGCTAGGCCCATCATAACAGCTCTTCTGTGCTCATCGGGGTACGCTCTCTTTATCACCTTTTTAACTCTTTCATTATGAAATAGGTAGTCAGTAGTGCCATACAAATGATTTTGGGCTGACTTCTAGAACTAGAAGATCTTAATGGAAGGAAACAGGGGTAAGACACGAGCCGATAGGTACAAGGCGCGTGAGTTCGGAAGGGCGCTAATGCTATTATGCTATTACACGGTTCAATCAAATTGATTCACTTTGGTTGAAAGGCGCAGAAATACAGGCGCACATTGACATTGAATGATTGACTTTTACGTTTACTTTGTTCAATTTGGTTGCTTCATCCAAATTAAAAGGCAAAAGTGAACTGTGTATTTCCGCCATAAGCGATCGTTCGTTGATACCTTCGCTTCAATCTCAGTATGAATTTTATTGGGCCTAGCACAGGTGTATGTAGAATTACTGAAAACGTTCCGTTCGTTTGCATCTCAATTCTCGACGTAATACGTTAAGTAAGACCGTGATAAAAACTCTTTCATTACACCACGTGGTGCGTCGATGGCCTATGCGCGGAGACAGAACTTCATAATAATGTTTTTACGGACACTGCTTTCTCGACGACCGTCCGCAGGCCGCGGGCGAAAGTCTGCGGTTTCATGTTATCTTTTTCATTTATTTTGCGTCATTTGACTATTACCAACCGAAATACTATAAGCAGCTTTGTGTAAATAACGTTACTTCGCTATATACTCGTACTAGCGGCCGCCCGCGGTTTCACCCGCGTGGTTCCTGTTTCCGTGGGAATATCGGAATAAAAAGTATTTTAAGTTATTTCTTATTACATCAGCTACCTGCCAGTGAAAACCCCGTCAAAATCGGTTCAGCCGTTCCAGAGATTAGCCGGAACAAACAGACAGACAGACAGACAGGCAAAAATTGTAAAAAATGATATTTTGGTATATGTACCGTATATAATCATATGCATGTAGTAAAAAGCGGTTATTTGAATATTACAAACAGACACTCCAATTTTATTTATTTGTGTATAGATGTATAGATTAATTGAGGAAACGTAGAGAAAAAAATGTGGTCGGCTGTCCATACGATATAGAAGCTATCATTATGTTCGGAATTGATAAATAACAATGAGTGTGGGTAACTGTTCTTTAAACTAGTGGATTATAATTGCCCTCGTCGATTACCTTCTTTAGTGTTGTCTGAAGAAATACTGACACCCTGTAATTGGTAGTGAAAAAAACTACCAGTGAATACCTAACTGTCAAAGTATAGAGTTTTTGTTACGACCTTGTTAAAAAAGTTTTTGTTGAATATGCTCGTTAAATCCTTATTTGAATATAAAATACCGCTATTGAGATTTGGTATTTCGTAGTTTTAACTTTTGCTGGCATGAGTAGTTATATTAACGTGGAATCATGGGATATAACTCTGCCTTTATCGAGGAGCAAGGTCTTCGATATAAGGGTAACAAAAAAAAAATTATTTTACTAATCTAAACGATCCCCAAACTTACGAAATAAAATGCCTATCTATTTCGAGAAATATTGGCTTAAATAACACAAAATTCGTAGTAATCCTTGTGACAAATTGTGCGTTAAAAGCTAACAGACACACAACTGTTTTGGTGTATATGTCGCAGGGATTTTGACAAAGTCGTGATATTATAATTCCACTAGTGAAATTATAATTTCGCGTGATATTATGAATAGACATTACGAGACAGTATGCACACGGCTGCGAGCCTCGGAAGTCATATAGAACACGTGATAGGTTAGATTTCGTGGTTTTTTTTTTTGTATCAATACAACTTATGGATTGTTTCATTGTCTATGCATAATTTAACTAGTGGAATTATAATATCACGCGAAATTACAACTTCACTAGTGGAATTATAATATCACGACTTTGACAAAATCGCTGCGACATATATTAATTAAAAATTTATTACTGTCTAGACTCGACTTAAGTTGGGTACCATTTTATTAATGTAAACGATGTGATCCGGATCACCACCAAATGTGACGCATTAGTGTCCTTCTGAGGTGACGGCCAAAGTCGTCGGACAGCATAATGTATATGTCCGGTGCAAGGAGGCACCACTTTCATGTTATGCAACCGCACTGGCGGCGAAGAAAGGCGCAGGCACCTTGTGCAACGCATTCCGACAAGTTATTTCTGTGCTTACATAATTGCCGACTATGAGAATGTTTGCATTTTTCAGTGGACTGATGACAAATTGTCATTTAATTGTTTCCGGTATTATAAAAAATAATTTATAATAATTGTGCATTTGAAGCAAGTAGGTACCTTTAATTACAAGCATTACAGAGCTAAGATAAGATACAGACAAGTTAAGAAGTAAATAAAATAACAATATAATTAGACTATTTCATCTCTTTAATTACACGTATTTTTATATTTTATATAATAAGCTACAAAACCATTAGTTTTTATTGCGAATTGTTTTACGGAAATTCTTCTCATCTATTTAAAACGCAACTATCGCGTTGATGACGTCACGCGTTGGTGTCATCTCGGCGAAAGTGGTTATAGTTTACATTCGGATGTGTATGCTAATTGTGCGCCCGCGCAGGTCCGCGTCAAACTAGTTGCATGTCTGAAAAAAGACATATTTTCGAAGTAAAAATAAATCTTTCTATAAATAACTAATCATTGACCCGGAATACGTGAATCACCCAGAAAATAATGGCTTTATTTAGGTGAAAGAATTTTCATAAAGTTTATACTGAATCCATTAATCCATTGAACAAGTAAATAGAAAATTTCATACAAACTCTTATCCCCTTTTTACCTCCTTATTTCCAAAAATCGCCTCTTAGTGCTACCCTGCACTCCCCAAAGAAGATTTCAGCTTTTATAAATCTAATTATTAAATCGTCCCGAGAAAAGCTAATAAGAGTACGACCCCCCCCCCCCCCCCCACACCTAATAGAATTTTGAGCACAGATAATATAATACTATATTGAGGCAATAGAACAACATGTCCGTATGTTTGTTGCATCTTTGTTATAAAAAATAAACGACTCCGTGGCTTTCCCATGCTTCAAACAAAAGACATCAACGCGCTGTCGTTTGTGTTGTGGTCAAATTGTAACAAATTCAACTTCTATGTGGACGACAAAAGAGAGTAGACAAGCTGGGAAGTGGACAAGATAGGAATTGTAGGGGGACGAGTTCGGAAAGGGGACGAGTTGGGAATATGGACCACTTTGGAAAGTGGACGAAGTCGTCCGAAGGATCTCTTCCTAGCCATACTACAATCGGTTTTGTTCACTTTGTCTGTGCAATTTTATTGTACTGTGCAGTACCCGCGAAAACTAAGTCGTGGGCCACACTGGAGCGACCGC